>JAPDSC010025224.1:36558-76605 GCA_026290005.1 Latrodectus geometricus
AAATATATATAGAAGCAATATATCTTAAAATTTTGATTTAGGCATTTACAACAAAATTAATATCGGGATAAGTTCTATAAAACTTAAATAATAAAATAACGAACTCTTAAAATAAAATTTGCAGAAAATGGCCTCCTTTATTCGCAATTAAGTGATGTTGATTTAGTTCAAAAATGCTCCATAAAAGAACATTGGTTTCCAGACAATCGACATTTTGAAATTTTCCAAGAATTCTAAAGTTATGTGTTTCGTTAGAATTCTTGGAAAATTTCAAAACAAGTGATCCAATCCATCAGATAAAACCATTACATTTTTTAACAAATCTAACGCTTACTGTTTAATATATTTCAACTTCTTTAGACAATAATCTAATCATTGCTGTGATTCAGTAGTGTTTGCATTGAATGAATTGTCCTAAAAGATTCGCAAGAGTTATCTTTCGCTTTCATTGCTGGACACAGGTAGAGTATCTTCAAATCGTGAACAATGCATTTCAGCCGCTTAACAGCGTGATTGCTAATCAAATTCCTGAATTGCACTCAATGTTGTCGAGTTGACTGCATAAGTCAGAATAAACTTACCTTAAAAGTCAACTTTCTTACTTTTATTGCCATCTTATACTTCTGATTTGTAATGCATATTTTTCATTTGCCACCGAGAATATTGTTCTAATATCCAATGAATAGATCTGTAATTGTGTTCAAGAAATATATTAAACACTGTATATAATGTAGACATACTGATAACAGCAGAAAATGCTTTATTGTAATCAATATTTTATTTCCTTAAAAACTCGAGTAAATACAACAAAACCTTATATATCCCGTCTCAAAGCACCAACTCGTTCACACTAACTATTCAAAGCAACAAACATCATTTTTTTTCCTAACACATTTCTTCATTAAGTGTTTTCTTCGAAAACTTATGTTTCATTTTCTATAACTGAAGATAACTCGCCGCATTCTCAGTGTTAACAAGACTTACTGATTCTGTATAGTTAAAAATATCTTTTCTCAGATTTTTTATGCTTCTGTTCTTGTGTTTCAATTTTTGTTTGAGCATTATGTTTCGTATCACCACCAACAACATTTTCTTCTATAACAACTTCATTTTCCATCACTATAATTAAATTCACCCTATCAGCATATAAATTCGCTACATTAGAAGCTTCATTTGTTAAACATATTTCATCATTCAACGAAGCGATTACTCAAAGTTAATGTTCCTTCAAGCCAACCAAAATATTAATTAAATTCAGAATATTATAAATTATGCTATTGTAATTAGTATAAGCATTGTAAAAACCAGGAATCGTCATTATATTTAATATAATACACTAGACAACTCGTTTTTTACGAAACTTGTAGAGACCAGTGAAATTTTCTTGAAACTGAAAGTTCGTAAAATAGAAAAATATACATTTCTTTTATTAAACTGTTCTGGCTTCATCAGCGTAGCATTATTAGAGAAAAATATTTAGTATACATTATATAAGTAACAAGAGTGCAAAATAAAATTCAAACTTAAATCAATTCTTACTTTCATTTTACTGGTTAAAAAATTAGGAGAATTTATTAATTTTATTGCTATTTTGTTTTAAAACTATATTTTGGAAAGCATATTTTCAAGTTCTTTTCATTTCAAAAGAGCATTTCATCGTCGTTTTTTAAACAGCCCAATCTTGTTAACCATATGTCAGCTTATTTTAGAGACGCTCACTACATTTGCATCATTTTCTTCATGTACGTTACCTGAAAACTCTTTTTCCTTTATTATGTTCTCAATTATTTAATCGTTCCATAATTCTTGCCTACAAATTACACCTGAGTCCACATTTAAAAGGATCTGAAAGGAATATATAGGTGGTAGAGGATCAGAGATATATAGATGGTAGGTGGTCATGAAATCAGGTACTTTTGTTCAACTTTATTGATGAGCAACTCATCTTTACTCAAATGAAGAAAGTAAATGTTCTCGTCTTTTGTCAGGATACTATAAAAAATGCTCGTAAAAAACTAACGATGAGCAACTCATCTTCACTCAATTTCTTGAAATGAAAAAAATAAATGTTCTAGGCTTTCTTCAGCAACTCATCATCACTCAAGTTCTCGAAATAGAGAAAGTAAATGTTCTCGGCTTTCTTCAGGACGCTGTAAAAAAGCCTGCTCGTCAAAAATTAACGATGAGCAACTCATCTTCACTCAATTTCTCGAAATGAAGAAAGAAAATGTTCTCGGCTTTCTTCAGGGCGCTATAAAAAATCCTACTTGTCAAAATCCTAGCTATCTTTTCTTTTTGCAAAAATATTCCAAGTATAAACTGATTTATACCAAGAGCCTAGAATGAGCATTTATAAAATGATTCCAAGCAATGAGCACTCTTTCTAAAATTGTTCATGATATTTGCTCTTTTATATTTTGATTCATACACTATAAAATGGGAGTTAAATTGAGCAGAAGAAACTCCATACGAATTCATCCTTCAAAAAAGTTTTAGTCATTTCAAAAAGTTACTTCTAAGAATCTTTGATTTCAACATCAGCATTGCTGTTAATTTTCCAGAACTCAACAATAAAATATCCAAGTTTCTCAAACATAAAATTGAAAAATCAGATGAAAAATAATTAAAAGCAAATGAAAGATACGTGAAAATCAATTCACAAAAAAGAGGCTTTTCAAAATTTTAGTTCATATATAAATAGGAATTCAAATCATCATTGCGTCCATGTGATTATGTTAAGAACCAGACTCTTAAATTCATGAGTGTTTTTGAATTAGAGATACATAAAAGCGAACATCTACCGCACAAAAAAAATTCAGTAAAGAAAATTCATTTAATTACAAGCAAGCAAAACAATGCACTAATAAATTAGAATCAAAACAAAAGAATACAATCAACTTTTTATGCCATCAATCAATAACCAAACTTGTTCATGATTGAGGTCTATGCCTAAAAAGGCTTTGAGATCTCTGAAAGTTAAATTTCTCTTTTAGAAATTGCATTCATTACTAACAAAGAATCTCTTCAAATGTAATACATAAGAGGATTTATGAAGTCAGATTATTATATTTTATTTTGTTTTAAAGTATTTTCTTATACTTTATCATGAGAACTGCATAAAACTGATTGATTAGTTTATCGAAATTTAATATCTTCTTTAAACTCATCACTTTAAAAGTATTCAAAATATTTCTTAATGAGAATAGTTGAAGTTAAAACTGTGCAGTCGAATTTTTAGTGTCAAATTTCACTGTGAAGCGAACGAAATAATATAACGACATATTTGTTATTTTTTAAATCTGTAAGCAACTTTTGACAATGCCATTTAAAGTAAACAAAAATATAAATTTTAGAAATTTACTTTATTAAAACCTTAGAGTTATCATCTAAGGCCTTTATTATGTAGTATGAATGTGCATTTTTTAAACTAATATTTTGAAAAACAAAATTTCTGTTATGAAATATTATAGATATTTACAGGAACAAATTAAAAATTTGAATATTGAAATTACGACGCAATTTTGCGTTCCATATTGTAATGCCAATTCAAGACGAAAATAAGGAAATACATGACATTGTCATGACACATACGCATTCCCTAAAATTACTTTAAACTTACTTTTTAAACAAATCAACATTTATTTCCAAGAAAAACAATTAAACAATCTTGTTGAAGTTAAGTATTGCTTATTTTAATCACGGATATTGATATAGAAATCTATTTATTTTCCAACAAACTAATTTTGAATAAAACGTTTGATAAATTACATTTATATTTGATAATTTTTAGGGCGATTTTTTTACACCCTTATATGTATAACCAATTCTACTTACAGGAAGAAAATATTATATTATTTAATATGCACAATTATTAAAAAAGTAATTTTAAAGCAAAATAATCTTCAAAAATAAATAGCTGATTATATATATTCATGAAATCTATCGTTTTCACAGTAATTATATATAAAGATAAATTATAAATTTCTAAGTCATTAAATTTTATAATCTTTTATTTTATTAAATAAAAAGCGATTAAATTCTGCATGAAAGTAATTCAGATCCATTTTGCTGTAACTAAAAAATTTTTCACATCTTAAAATTTAATAATTTTTACAAAATAATTTTGATAAGATAAAAAAAACTCCTTTTTATTCCTTAACTTTCTTGTATCCTAAATAGTTTAATAATTAATTTTGTTCGAAAAATATAAATTTATTTTAATTCATCAGAATACTTAAAAATGCTTTAAATCTTCTATACCAAGAAATAGTAAATTTGTGTAAAAGAAGTTTTGATTAGAATTTCATAAACTCTCCATTACTGTTTTTATATTATTATTATTCAAATGAAGGAACACACCCGTCATAAAATCAAACTTGAAGAATATTTATATTTATGGGTCAACTCTTTGGGATATATACATATACAAACTTTTCGCGTTACTAAAATTTGCAAAATTTTATGGCAACTGAATAATTTGATTCATTTCTATGTCTTAAAAATATTTATTTGTTTCCCTCTAGCAGTTTATTTTATCATTTATGTTTATTAATGTCTTTAGGTTTAATATGACTTATTTTTCTTAAGAAAAACCCAATATATTCATTTGTTAAAAGAGTATTCATTAAATATAATAATTTTTAGTAAAAAGTTATTTATTAATTCCATACATTATTATCAATAAATGTATACAGCACCAAGTATTATTTTTAATTTATTGTAAATAACACAATTTTTTATTGAAGTCGAGAATATTCATTGCACTTTGTCTTTGATTTGTTTATTTGTTTCTTTGAATCTAACACAAATCAAACATTTCTTTAATGAATGATTTAAAAAAGATTATATGTTTTCAAGTTCTATTGAAAAATATTTTTTTTTCTCCAACAAATTATCAAAATCGATAAATTTTCTCTATGTTATATCATTACCCTCAACTTTTCATTTTAATA
Organism: Latrodectus geometricus; assembly: GCA_026290005.1. NCBI lineage: Eukaryota > Metazoa > Arthropoda > Arachnida > Araneae > Theridiidae > Latrodectus > Latrodectus geometricus. The sequence goes on from JAPDSC010025224.1 coordinate 41,511, forward strand.
ATGTACATTTGAAAATATTTTTATCTCTTTATAAAGAATTTGTTAACTTCAAATTAATTAGATGATGTTATGTTTGAAATTTATGAAAAAAACAGAGACGTTGTTTGAGACAAAACAAGTGATGCTTTTATTGTAATCAATAGCAATAATAATATGCCTGAGAAGGCGAGAAAAATTTATAATGCTTAAAAAACAAAACACATAAAAGAAATTGTTACAAATTTTGAGTGTGAATTACTGTACACAACGTCCAATTAATCGGTCTATTGCACATCGTTGGTATCATTCTTTTTTTTTGCATTTTTAAACTTTTTTGAACTTGTTGAACGACGATTATCGGAGGGGGTGGTTTCCAACGCTCTCCTGACCAGTTGAACATTGCAAGCCATTCCAAGCCTCAAAAGACCAACCCCTTCATACGAGACTCCCGGTCAATTTCTAATGTCCTTGGACGTGTTTTGGACATAGCTGATGGACGTTGCGGAAAAAAAACCGGGGGTATGAGCTTCAACTCTCTCTCTATCTCGCAAAGATATTCGTGTTCAAGAACAAAGGGACGAAGAACATCCTGGAGTTGAGAAGCAGTTCTCCTGCTGACTGGATCTCGGGCAGTCGGGATAACAGCTCCCTCATTCTTCCCGATTGTTGCGGGAATCGGTTCTCCACAAACACTCTGAGAGCGGTCAAATATCTCTCCTGGATCTTCTCGATCTCACGCTGACCTTGGTAAGCGGCTGAAACAAAAACAGAAACAGGAGACTAAATAAAAATGAATAGCAAGATTGTTGATTAAAATTGTATAAGTACACTTTGAACACTAGCTTAAAGCTCATTGATTTTGAATATATATAAATCTTTGAAGTTATGATACTAAGAACAATAGATTTTATTAGCTTAAATAAATTATTGAATTTCTTCAAAAATATTTGCCTATATTTACCTCTTTGTGGTTCAGCTCTTTGAGCTCCATTATTCTCAGGATTTCTAGCGCCATTCATAAGGTTTTTTTTACCAAGATTCAGCATAGCCACGACTTTCAGGCAAACGTATTCTTCAGGGCAAAGCTGTAACTTTCGAAATGTAGCTGTCAATTGAGTGAGTTGTTCCACCAATTGTCCTGCTTCGACTTTCAATTGCTCCAATGAAATGGCACCATCCACCATATCCCCCAAAACAGAGTGCAATGCGCACAAGCCCATTCCAACTTCATGCTCAAAATCTTCGGTGGACGATCGCATCAATCCGTTCAACAATCCGCCTGAATGGCCTCTGGAGGTGCCAGGGTTGTTGTTGGATCGAATCGCAACATATGCTGATGTTGTCAGAACCAATAATTCATGCCACTTGTGCGACAGTAGCTACAATTGAAAAAAAATTAAACGAACAAAAAGTATGTGTACATATTTAAAGATACAGATGCTGCTTGGGAATGTTGTGGATACTCTTTGGGAATAAAAAGAACCTAATAAACAATAGCGAATAAGAAATGAAAAATTTACTTCTAGAAATGTAAACTAGTTTAACTTATATTAAGTCTTATGAATTTTTCTTAAATTAAAAAGTGTTAAAGAAAATGAAACATGTATTTAGTCGACAAACAATCGAAATGGGGTACGTTGTAGCCATCAAATTATCTTAAATGGATGCAGCATCCTTTAGATAGCAGGTATAAAACCCTACACAATATTAATGTTATGTATGCTCCAAAACAACATAATTCCTCTCTCAATGTCGTTGGAGACTTCATGTTCTATGGTAAATTTCCATGCTCTTGAAGCTTTTTTTCAACTTTCTGGATTTGTCAGTTGAGACACCTTGTTTAAAGTATCCGACTCAACAATCTTTAGAAACCATAAGGCAACCTTCTGTCGAAAAAGAGCTGTTGATTATGATGACATCATGAAGCTCAAAAACTGATAACTTATAATAGTAAATTCAATATTTTATGCAATCCACTTTAATTTACTCAAACAAATATGATAGGAATACATTGCGTTATATGCATTATAAGAGTATTTTACTCGATCAATCAGTTCACTTTTTTAAATTAAAATTTTAATTAAGTAATATTTATAGAATAATGCATGCGATTTACACACAAACAAGACTCTAAAATAATTGTACTCAACCTATTGATTTCCCACTGAAGAAAATTAAGCTATTTATAATAATAAATTCCTTAAAAACTGTTGACTTTAAAGAAAATTTCTGTAAATATTTTTAGTTTTTAAAGTATAATTATATTTTACGTTTAAAATATTTTAAAATCTAATTGTTATATTATTTAAGCATTAAATTTAGTGTTTATACCTTTACTGTGTGTGTGTGTTTACTTAATAGATACATATTCATGCTGTAAAAGAATCCAGTTTTAATATTGTATTTTTTAAATGAATTAAGAATTCTGCTAAACTATTGTCGGTAAAATGAAAAATCTTACTTTGTGAAAGGAGCTGATCTTTATTTATCCTTTACATTAAAGCTGTTATTAAGTCAGGTAGAACTACATACTCTTTGTTTTTAGCAGAAAATTTACAAAACTAGGAATATTTTTCAATGTATAGTGTAATGTGAAATATCTGAGATTTCAATCAATTTCTTTAACAATCAATCAGGAAGAATTAACTGCAGAAACCAAGGTAAGAAGTAGATTTAAATTCATTTTTTTCTCCTGACGTTATACTATTTATGAGCACTTATTCTATTTAATTCTTAAAAATGGTTCATCTTATTGTAGTGATCAATTAATAGCTATAAATCGAAATTATTAAAGAAAATTTTCCCAATTGCTTAGAATGTAAAATATTTCTCTTTATACTATACCTGTGTATGCACGGTAACAGGCAATTCCAGATAGAAAGGCAGCCGCTTGGTCCATTGAACTAACTTATAGACGATAGTATCCCCAATCTGACAGAGCTTGTCACTTAGCTCTGTTTTTCCTTCCTTCAGCTCTTCCAAGTTGCTGATGATGGCTATATCTTCAAAGTCATCGCATTCTATCAGCTGGCTGATAATGACCATTGCCTGTTCGGGACTCATGTTTCTATCTCTCGAGTTGCTCACCCACGATTCCAAGTTGCGTCTGAGTTGTCTGATGTCACAATTACTAGTGAGGGCAGCTTTTAAAATTTGTCCACTTGGCCACTCGGGAGGTGGGGCTGCGTATCGTATTAGAGGGCTACCGTTGCTGCTGCTACTACTACTGCTACTGCTGCTGGCACTACTGCTGGCACTGCTGGCACTTCCGTTGGCGATAGGAATATGGTTGTTAACTTTAGGGGGTTCTAATTGTCTCAACTGTCCGTTTTTCTGCCCTTTTTTGTGCTTTTTGTACTTTACCTAAAAGGTTACAAGGAATGTAAAAATTCGTAAAAATTAAATGGAAGAATATCGTTTAAAATGTTTTTTTATTCTGCCTATTTTTTTGTGCATTTCTAGATTGATTTAGTCCCGTAACAATAAATTTCAATACGAATTTTAAATATTCAACTTACTAAAAATATAAGTACTAAATACAGTCAGGTTTTGGCATAGCATCATCAGAGCATAGCGTCTCAGAATGAGAAGAAGTTCATTTCCAAACACACATAGTCACTTTTACGTATTATTACTTATTATAACTGTAAGAGTGACTACCTCCTCTTACCAAAGAATTTTCATTTGTAAGAGGCGTTAAAATTTATTGGAATCAAAAATATCTCAAATTTTATTTCTATTATTGTTATCCCTGGGAACACCAACCTTCAGTCAATTTATAAAATTTCTATCTCACAAGTTTCTCTGTGAAAACAACTTATCTTTTACTGAAATCCTTGAAACCACACACATTCATTACTTGCCTTAAAATCGCTTAGAACTAATTCTCCGAAGAATTTATTAACTCTTCCTTTTAGAACGCTGCATAATATGGAGACAGTTATCACTAATACATTTTTTCCCTCGCATTAAAATTGTTTCTTTGAATTTTTGATGGTGAAACTCGAAAGCAATATCTTTTCTATCTGACAAATTGTTAACAGTTGTTCTAAATAGGATTCATACAAGTGTTTTGTCATACCACAATGTTTAAAAAAGCAAACTGTTTGGAAAAATTCCGTTTTAAAATTTCTTCAGTAATTTGCATTTTTTGTAAAAGTGCACTAGCATTCTCAATTGAAATGACATTTTTTTTTAGATATTTATAGTTACCTTTCATGTTCTATTTCATATTTTTCGGTCATTATCATCAAGCACCAATTAGCCTTTCTCGCAGGCTTATTGACAATACTGATTGATTACTGCCTCCTATACAGTTCTTTCCGAAAGCAGAAAGTGAAAATCAAAAGTAAATAAATAAGGAAGACTATTTATATGAATTTACGATGTTAAAAGTAAATTCTCGAAGCTAAAAATTCTCCTATTCCTTTTGTCTGGGCATATAAAAATTGACACTTTAAACAAATTTTGTTGGTAAATCAAATGGAAGAAAAAAAATGCTGATGTTATACCAACCTCTGACTCTATTAAACAAATGCATTAACAAAATATAAAGAATTAAATAAAAATTTTTATACTATCGTAAAGCATTTTTCCCCTATTTTTGAATGCTTCTTGTTATAAAATTAGTTTCATTATGGTATGTTGAAAATTCATGACACATGAAATCCAATGTCATAATTTTAAATTTAAAATATCACTCAGAATGCATTTGTTTGACTTATTTTTCAATTTATATAAATGCATTTCGTAATTTTAGTAAATTTTAATATAACTTTTAAATGCCTGGGGCTAGATTTTTCATGCTGAAGAGCAAAGTTTTCCCCATTTTTTATGGCGCAAGGTCCAAAAGGAACAAGCTACACCAACCCCCATTTTTTATGATATACTGGAGTGATGTTTAATATATGAATTTATGTACATAAAAATTAATAAATATATTTGTCCACACAAGATTAATGAAAGTAATCATTAAAAACATACATGATACACAAAAGTATAAAGTTTTGGGGTCATTTTAATTAACTTTTTAACTTCATAAACTTTTAAACTTTCAGATCACCTTTTTTAATATTGCTTTTTCATCTTAAAGAAAAATTATTTAACACATAAAAGTCCTTAGAGTTTTTATTAAATATATAATATTTCACTACAAAAAACACATTCATGTTAAAAAAATTAGAGTTTTATTTTTATTTAGTTTTTCTTCAATAATATTCAATTTTTATTGTGAATAAAATATATATATCAATCGAGTACTTACTCCAAATTGAGTCCGCTTTTTGATTCATGTACAGAACTATTGAATCATGTACTTACCTTGTACAAGTTATAAACAGCGCCTGAATTTCTGCCTCCTGGCATACGATCTTCACGCACAGCTAAAAAGAGGAAAATCGTAGAATCTTATTGACGCTGTTGCAAATTTTGTATATTGTATAAAATCAAATAAATTTATATTTCAATTTTTCAATCAAACATATTGATTTGAAAATTTTTTGTTTTGAAATGCAATAGTTAAAATAGGATGAAGGGATAAGAAATTGTTATTTCATTAGTAAAAGTAAAAGTTTTTATCTTCCCTTTACATTCGGTGACTAGTTGCCAGCCAAAGACTCGAAAAAGAAACTTCAAGAAATAAATTCATGATGGAAAAAAATTGATTTTGCGAAAAATTAAGAGTAACGTTTTGCTTATAAAAGAAAAGCATTTAAAACTATATATAAATCTGATATGCAAATCTCAAATTCTAATATTAAGTTTAAATTCAACGAAACATAACTAGATGAATTATAAAAAATGAGGTAATGCTGAATTGAGAGAAAGGAATTAAAAGTTTTTATCAAACTGCCCAATGTCTAAATCAACACAATATAGAATCCAGTGAACATTTAAAACTCATTAAAGCAAAAAAATTTTTGTTAGTTTAAGTTAGAATTTTTCAAAACTAAATTCAATTCTTTTGCATAAAGAGCAATAATAAATTTATAATACTCATACCTACTGATCTAACTTCATACTCTGACAATTTTTTAAGTAAAAATCTGTAGAAACTTATAAGTTATTAAAATTACAAAATGGAATAAAAATAATTTATTTTCAAAAATGTTTTACAAAATTATCTTCCGAAATTTATAGTAGAACAGTCATATTTCATTTCAAGTTTTGTAAACTATACAGTTTTTATGTCTATAAGGAAAAAATAATTTTTATATGTTTAGTTGTCAAAAAATCACAAAATCCACAAAATTTATTTGTGATTAATGGATCGCGATTTTTTTAAAAGTAATTGTCATTTTACAAAAGCAAATATCCTCGAGTAATTATATAAAAATATATAAAGTAATCTAGCCTAATTTTCTCGGAAAAAAAGAACACAAGATTAATTCATAATCGATGATTCAAACAATCACCTGTATTACTTACAAGTAATAGAATGCATCAAACAAATAAAAATTTTAACAATAGGTTATAACATACAAGTTAAACATTGCCTCATGCAATCAATGTCTCGTGAAATAGACAAAATACACAACTTACCAAAGACTGGACGAAAGCTCAGGTCCTTGATAGGTGTGATGCTTTAACGACGATGTAAGCGCTTTATAAGGCCCAGAAAATGAATTTTTGAAGCCAAACAACGAATTAGACTTCTTGTTTCTATGAGAGCCTTGACTCAATTGCTTATCTATCATCCCCGATTCTTTATATACAAGTGTTTTATAACCGGAAGGACAGCCCAACTTTCTAAGAGGGATAAATGTCGAAATTTCCAACTGGATATGACTGGAAACCTTTATCTTCATTTCCTTTCACTGACCTACTTTGTAATCAAGGGGGCCTTTATAGGTAATCACAACAACCGTCTTCTTTCCCTCAGGCAAATAGCCCAGTTACTTCGAACACCAGCATTTTGGACAACCTTGAAAGAATTATTTTTTTTTCTTATAAAGAGATCACCCATGCTCTGAAAAAACTTTTCCTTTTGCAGCTGGTTTAAATTGCTTGTAACAAAGGCGAATACAAATTGCAGTTAATTATTTTGGACTAATAGGATCCCATGCAATGATCAAAACAAAACTCAAAACATTCTTGCGTTAGTTTAGTGATACAGAACAATTCAATTTATTTCACTTTGCCATATACACAAAATGACATTTCTACAACCAATATGTTCAGATTTTTTTTCTGTTTGAACGAAACTTATGGGATTCCACAAAACTTTTAATCTCTTTTATTTATCTTCAAGAAAACAACTAGTCTGACTGTGAATATTGAAAAATTACTATTTGTGTAGGTTTTAAAGATATATTTTCTGCAACTAAAATGATTTCTTTTCTTTATGTTTAAGTATAATTATGTTTTACATTTAAATGTAATTTATCAATTATAATGTTTTCATTTTATTTCTTCTTGAATATTTCTCTAAGTAATCAATATTAAATAACGATCAGTGTGTCAAAAAATATCATATAACAGTGTCAAACAACAAACGTTATGGTTAATTCTATGAAATCATCTACCTCTACTTTATTTGTTGATAAATAAATTTTGTCTTAACTTATAGTACCCACACACATATTTATTATGCAATTTTATTTCCTTTCTTCATAAATATATGTTTTTAAATAAATATATGACACAGGAAATCAAATTTGCTTCCTTTGAGAAAATTGAGCACTTGTAACTTTTTTATTTAAATATATTAGTGAAATATATATTAACTATTTAGGATGATGTGTTAACGTTCATAATAGTTATTAACGTTATTTTATGTGTTGGATTTTACATTATTGGCAAATTCGATATTAACGAAATGATGCAATTCATTTTTCAATTCGAACATAGTTTTACTTAAAATTTCAACTTATTTATATAACATTGACGTCAGAGCTCAAGTTTAGGCTGTTTTTGTTTTAATTTTTTTTATTATTATAATTCTGAGCTCAATCATAGAAATTTCATTTATCACATTCAGCTGTGTGTGTGTGTGTGTTTTTTTTTTATTTTTTTTTAATCAATATTTGAATGTTAATTATTGAAAGGCACATATACAATATTATTGGCTTCAACCTTATATAAACCAAAAACAACATTATTGATATAGAAACGATAGGTTTTAGGTATTTTTCATTAAAAAATATCAAGGCAATGTTGTGAAAACAATTAAAATGTTCAATGTACTAATCAGAAATTAGCCACCCTTGCACATTTTCAACGTCTGAACAATTTTCATAAAAAATAAAAATTTCTTCGTAATCTTACCTTTGTTCACGTCATCTTTGCTAGCTCAAAGATGACGTGATTTTGTTTTAAATTTTGAGTCATTGAATCAAATTTTTTAAAACATCCAAAACGATGTTTTTAAGATGAGTGCTTTTTTTTTTCTTTTAAAATTTCAGAATTTTCTTTCAGCTACAACATAAAAATTTTGAAATTCTTAGCGATACCTAATAAATTTGATTTAACTACCGTTTTCGCTAAGAAATGAATACCACAGCAATACATATCAAATGAACATGTTAGTGATCATAAGCATTTGAAATGCAGCTGCTCCTGAAAACTTGCAGGTGTTCTTAATTTAAATATAATTGCGTCTGTTTCCTGCTAGATATGATTTCACTGACTCAAATTGAACTCAGAAATTCGTTTGGACTTTTTCCCTTACCTTCATTTTGGCTCCATGAAAATTAGATCCGCTAGTTCTTAATTGACAGAGCCATGTTTAGCAAGTGCGGTGACTAGGGCTACACTAATTTCTGATTAGTATTCTTCATTCTTACTAATTGATTTTAATCGAATTTTATTGTCTTTTATAAAGATGGTAATATGGTTAGCAAATTTTCAAATATTTATAAAGTAAAAATAAATCGAAATAAATGAACAAATTCATCATTTTAATGTCCATCCCCAGTTCCCACACTTCTAAAAACGGCTCTGGTACATATAAAAAAAACAGTTGTGAAGAGTTAAAAAGATTGTATAATCATATTAAAATGTATTATGTTAAGATTTAATTTCAAGTTATGATCATTGAACCTCCTAAGTATATCTTCACTACCCTAGATATGAAAAGTTTCCCACTGAGGTCTACGCAATACCTTGTGATATTTTTCTTACCATGATGTTTTTATCAAGCCTCAAGTTGAGGTTGAATCATTTAATGAAAATCTTTAACTTGCTCTGCATTTTACATATCATGATTCGGAAAGAAGCGTAGAGTAACACTTTTGCTCGAAATATAAGGGAGGATATAGTGGTATGTGTGGGTATGTTGGAATGTAATGATGCCTCTATTTTTACATAATTTATTCGACAATTTCTTTTAAAGAATTATATCGGAAAACTTAAAGAGTCCACGCAACAAAAAAAAATCCTGAATTTTTCTATTACTGAGCCAACTTATACAGACATTTACAGTGTTCTATCAATTATTGATCATTTTAAGAGAAAAATGAGAAAATAAGTATTTCATGGACTCTGTAGAAAATTAAAATTTCGCGTAAATATAGATGAAAACAAATAGTTAACTCTCAATACCAATATAAATATGGTAATAAATACAGAGAGATATGATATAAAAGCTCTTCACGCGTGAGTTATTACTGTTTTACTGTATTCCTATTAATATTTTTAATTATAATTGTACAATTTATGCTTTTATCATGATGAAATGGAAAACTGATTCAGAAATTAAAGTAAAATGTGTTAGTACCAGAATTCACGAACAGAATATATGGGAAGTCTCAAATTGAAAGTTTATTCCAAAGAGCAGGAATGTGTCATATTTCATATCGCTTCGAACTTAAAGGTACGCATTGCACTGTTTAACTCATCATAGCATCCAGTTACATAAATTGCTCTCAATAGTTCACACGAAATGTTATTTTTCAGTTTGTAGTAAACTTTGTAATAGATAGCATACATTACAAATTTTGTCACTATGAGTATAGCAAGTTGCCATGTTTTTGCAAGAAATTCCAACATTTATGTAACTCGACAATTACTTTCCATAAATTGATTTTGGGGAGTCATAGTTTTTGTGTTGATTCCTTGAATAAAACCATATGGCTTAACGTGCTTTTAATTATTGTAACCAATTATTCTAGTAACATCCTACTATGTTCCTAGCAATTATCCTAGTAAAATTTTAGTTATACCATTATAAATTTGTGGACTTGAAATTAATTAATTGTTAATTTTATTGAATATACCCAATAACATTGAATGGGGATCACATTTAACTATTAAATTTTAAATTAGAGATGGTTTCTTGAAATTTTTATTGCTACATAAAATTTCCGCTCTCGCGTTATATCTTTGCTTCTCTATTTACAAATTTTTTAATGCAGACTTCTTAAAAATTCGGGTTTTACCTAAATAATCTGAGAGGGAGCAGTAACGAAATAAACCAGAATATAAATTACTATATCAACAGATATAGATTTTCATTAAATATCATAAAAACTACAAAGATTGATAATATTCAAATTTGAGTGAGAAACTATTATTTGCAATTTAAGTTATTTTTTTAAAATTTATTCTATTAAAAGAAACGGTGAATCGCTCCTAACAACATAAATTAAACTTTCTTTTCACATATTTCTATCCTACATGCAAAAATAAACACCATTTAATTTCAGATAGCAAAGCCATATTTTAAATAATTTAGATTAGCTTAGTCAAAACATAAGTTTGCAAAGTTATTAGTTGCTTAATGTTAAAAGCATTTGCATCATAATATTAGGTTTTCCAAAGAGTGTTCAAGAATAGAATTGCCAAAAAAATATTTTCAATGGAAACATTTTAAAGTTTTCATTTTTTTATTGTTTAAACTATTAATGTAGTTTTTTTCATGATTTCGTTTTTTATTAATCAAACATACCTGCAAGTACCATTCCCTGCCGCAAACATTTTTGAAATCGACAGTACTGGCAACGGTTCCTCTGGGCTTTTGTTATCTCACAGTTTCCGTCTGCTACGCAGGTGTAAACTCTCTTGTTTTGTACTGTACGCTTAAAGAAGCCTTTACACCTAAAAAAAAATAAAACGATTTGGCGTATATAGAACAACTGATTGATTTTTTAAAAAAAAAGCAAGAGTCCATTAAGAGTCTAGTCTGCTTTACACCATTAAACAAATGAGTAATATTACACTTAGTCTTATCAATCTATTTTAGAACTCAAAATTGATTTTAACAAATGAGTAATATTACACTTAGTCTTATCAATCTGTTTTAGCACTCATAATTGATTATAACAAATGAGTAATATTACACTTAGTCTTTTCAAACTATTTAGCATTCAAGATTGGTTTTAACAAATGAGTAATATTGCACTTAGTCTTATCAAACTACTTAGCATTCAAGACTGATTTTAACAAATGAGTAATATTACGCTTAGTCTTATCAAGCTATTTTGCATTCAAGACTGATTTTAACAAATGAGTGATATTACACTCTCTTTGTCTTATCACTCTCTTTCAGTACTCAAGATTGATTAAGTGTCCATTAACCAATTTCCCAACTGATTTACGATTAATCAAAGTGAACTCAACCAACCATTTGTTGTAAATAGTGGCGGGAGCGAGTGATCGTTGATAAGCAAATTAATGCATGACATCAGCTATCTTTTGTACAGAAATTCCAGTCATTAAATGGCTTATGAGATAAATTTAACTGATAAATATGAGAAAAGAAATTAGTGAAAGAAAATATAAATCTCTCTCTCTCTCTCTCTCTGAAATCGTTCATCATAACGAAAATTCAATAAAAATTAGATTAGGTTTTTTTTGTATTTGGATTAAAGGAAACATCCCAAGGCAAAACTGACTTTAACTGTGTTTATGATTAAAGTCCAAAAGCCGCAATCCAGATTTTGCATTTTTCTCCTTATAATGCAGAAGTAATATGAAATTTTTTTCAAGATTATCCCTCAAATCTAACAATTGTGAAGGACAAATTCACACAACACTTGACGTATAGCTTGTATTGCAAAAAACACAAACGGTTCACAAGAAAATTGATAATATATTATCGCCCATGAGTCATTTATAAGCTCTAACATTTAACTAAGCTCATATTTTGTATATATTATATCAGAATATCAAAATAATTTTTATATCTTTAACATTAATTATCTTGAAAAGGATTCCGATTAAATAAATTTCAAATAAATAAATATCATTTCTCTTAAGTAAAATTTAAACAATGAGGATCATATTTTCCTGACAGCTATAGTGAGAAAAAAACCTTTATGTTCAAAGAACGTAAAAGCATTCACAATACAAAATAACCATTAGAGACTGTCCCATTAAAGTCCAAAGATGGAATCCCACGTCAATCACCTAAAAGAATTACTCAGTCAAATATATATTGAGAAGCATTTCTTCTATCATTATTATCACCATTCGGAAAGCATAGATGCTTTATTTAATGGTCAACATGGACAAGGATTTCAAACAATAACTTTTTAATAGAATTTCATGGGATTGTTTAATATGTTCTGTCAACATTTGATGGTAATTTTTACATAATAATAATAATGTAAAGAAACTTTTATTAATAGCAACGGGAACTTTTAAAATAAAAAATATTTTCAGAGTTCATTCCAAGAATCATGTGCTCTGAGAGCGAAAATGTTAAGCTCTGTACGAAAATCTTGGGAACAATTTTTTAACTGCAAAATACCATTTTTTCCGTATTTTCAGGTTTGGAATCAATGTGTGCTAGTGAAAGGATAATGCTTTTCATAATAAGTTGATCCAGGTTAGACATGGATGATGTATTTTTTTTCTACATGCACGTCTTTCAGAGAAAGTATTTGGGGATTTTCCGAATTTCCTATCTTACCACACGTGTGTCATTATCCATCCATGAAAGTAATGCGTGATGGATGCTCACAAGGGAATGCCAATACTTTCGGACAGAATGATGACAGAATATTGTCATCATTCTAGGTGTCCTTGACTACAATATAGACTACAAACGGGAAAAATAAGATGTTTCTATTCATTCAGGAATTCTTCCACTTTTTGCATTATGAAATGAAAAATATTTTGATGGAAACTTTCTAATACGAGTTAATCAAGTGACGTTAAAACTTTCCATAAATCTTTTGGCAAACCAGACCAAGGGTGTAAACATTTTCATGCTTGGATTTCTTGGATTAAATTCGCGTCGCGGGGGTATTTTTTTACGTCATTTCGATTTTAATCGTTTTTCATTTGCAATAACAACTATAGCAGTTTACATTCGTGAACATATTTAAAAAATGTTATCTATTCATATCCTGAAGACATATGCCATAATTTGCATGGCAAATTCCTCAAAACTATCCGAATAGTCATTGGCAACATGTATTTAGAAAAATAAGAAAACTCGTGATACGCTGAAATAGACCTTTAAAAGGAAGCATACAAGAACTGCATCTGGATTTCACCACAAATTGTAATTAATTTCTACATCGGCGTAAATCAGGATCAACTTCGAAATAAAACTCGATTTGGACATCCTTTTTTGTGTCATCTAATAACTCAACATTATCATTCTGAAAATTGATTTGAAATTATGTCAAGTGATATCTAACTTTAAATAACAATGAGAGCAAAATTATGTTCCTAGATTAATGACATTATGTAAGCCATTCCCCTTGCTTCCCTAATTTTGTTAGCTTTTTGTTTATCATTTTCGATAATATTTAAGAAGATGAACATTTTTATGTTAAATTATTGATTATATGAACACACCATGGTTTATAATTTTTCATTTGTATGAGATCATACAAGCTAATTCTATTTGTTTATATAATAGCAATTAAAACTACGTGTCATACTTAAAATTAAATTTAAGATGCCTTTAAAGAATTTTTTTTTTATTTTTATTTACACATTTTATTTATTTTCAAATTACTGATTTAAATTATCGAATTATCCAGGGGATTGAAAATAAAACTGAAGAAGTATCGGAAAGATTGAAGCGATATCACACACATGTATGGATAATTTTATAAATGCCATAACAAGCTGTCTCACGTAGTAAAGTGGTGTAAATAAGAGTACACCAAGTCATCGTAAAAATTAATTTTTTTATCGTGACTTTATCATTACATTGAAAATTAATTTTTACCATGACATGAGTTCACACTAATTAAAATACGTTATTTAACCTACTGAAAAAAGATATTATGTGTACAGCTAAATATGTAAGCAAATGAAAAGTAAGAATCTTGATTGTTAGTACTTTCACATTATTTTTCTGTTACTAACTTCTGTAAAATGAAAGTTCATCATGAAATGAGTTCTAAATAGACAAATTCCAGTATCTCTGTCAATAACAGAAATGTAAGAATTAGTATCATGTGAAAAACATAAATGAATTGTTGAAATGTGTGTGTAACATAACCTACACACATATTTTTTTAAAAACTATTCAGTCTTACACCTTAGTGGGCTTCATAAATTTAAGTAAACTGCAAAGCACACTCAGTATATTTGGATAATAACTAACTAACTTAGATCAATTTATATTCTTTCACTAAAAAATTGAAATGAATATAAATTGATCTAAGAGATAAGCTGAAACTTTTTTTCTCTGCCTTGACTTTAATGTGATCAAATATTTTCTCGATTAATTTTTCATTTGATATTAGTACATGGATTTACAAAATTTGCCTTGCCCAAATTTTTAGTTTTCTCACCCAATTTTCCTCTCTCCTTCATTCAGCTGTGACTATATTTTTAGGTAAGTAAAATAGGCCCCATCACTCCCCGAGAAAATCATTGAGATGACAGAAGTTTGACTATTTAGTTACACTAGTTATATATATATATATTATACATATATGCATACATGCATATTTGTAAAAATCACTGTAATGTAATTTTATGAGTTGTGCAATATAGTTGAACAATAATTAAAGAACTTAAGTCGCGTGACAATTTGCATTACTGGAGTGAAAAACCAAGAATGTGATAAAAAAAATAAAGATAAGGTTTCATTCAATCTAAATTTTACTTTAGCAAACTATTCATTAGCAGTGTTTTTTTAATTCTAAAAACAATTTCAATGATTAAGTTAAGTTTTAGCAGTAACGAATAATTTTGCAATCATTTCCGTCTATTCAATTAGGAGTCCTAGGAAGACTACGAACAATTATTTATACTTTAACTGTCGTAGTTCAATCATTTTGTTAGCAAATATTCGTCGTTGTTTTCGTTTCATGAATCTGAATTTAAATTTATTAACTCTTTTACTTTTTATAATTCATAAAATTAACATTCCAAATATACAAAGCAATGCCTTTAGTTTTTTAAACGTATCTCATAGCATAATGGTAAATACCAGCATTTTTCTAAAAGATTAATTCATTAACCTTTTGAAAACATTAAATATTTATAAGCTTACTCAGCTTTTTTTATTTTTTATTTTATTTTTTTTTTTTGTAAATTATGGCTAGAGAAGGGGAAATGATTGTAACTTTGAAAAACTTTTTATTTATTGAACACAAGCGTCTACACCACCCAGTCTCAAAGTCAGTATTTAAAATTATCCAAATACTCAATGACCTTACCATATGCATATTTCATTCATTATGTTTGACCTTGCTGTATGAAATCACACAGTAAGCAGTAAAGAAAGGTCACAGTAAATCCATGACTTGGACAGGTCATGCAATCATAAAATATGATGAATATTAAAAAGAGATTTTTTTTTTTGCAATTTCTTGCATACTTTTCTAATAGAAATTATCAGAATTGTAAATGGTAAAGGAAAAGCAAAATACATCATTTTTATACAATTAGAGTTATTGAAATTTAATCGATTGAAATTTGATTCATGTAAATCTGAATATATAATTTAGGAGTTTTTAACTGTACTGTTCAGCCGCCAATCCATTATAATGGCAGGAAATTGTTTTCCACCGTTCAGAATTGGGTTCAATTCTTATAGAACTATTAAAAAGATACCGGGTTCTCTATTACACAAAATGGTTTATAGATTCATTTCAATCAGGAGAGCAGATAATTACCTCAAAATGTCTGAGATAAAGTTGTGAGGGCATCACTACAATTTGAAGCTCTTCACTACATACTTCTAGCTCAACCGTAATCAATTTATCGAATATTATTATTTAACATGTATATTAACTATCCTCATGGTGACACCTGATTAAGTCTAAGAGCAAGATAAACTTTCTCCTAAATGAGCTACCGCAGATTTCAGAGCACGAATTGCAAAGTAAAGAAGGAAAACACATTCTTAGGGATAGCTAGATCTATGACAAAGGACTACATTCCGTCACCAGCAGTGATCTGAAAAATTCATCAGCCATCAATAATCAATCGTACAGTTCTAGTGTGGTGAGTGCAAGTTACAAATTATTCAGAAGTATTGGAAGACATTTACCTGTTCTATAATGAAAATTTTTGTCCGGGCACATTGTTGTCTAAAATACATTGCCATTGTGTTAGTGTGTAACATTTCTTGCCAATTATTTCAACTAACTTGATGGTGATAAACACAATGAACCACCTCATAATAGTGAAAAACATTCAATTAAAAATTTCAATATTCAAGCCAATATGTGAGTCCTCATCTTCTTCTCAAACTTTAAGAAAATATAATTAATGGAAAGACATTGACCATTTAATTGATATGCATTGGTGTCATAAACACGACAATCTTTGACTGATACAAGATTAAACTGCTTTTCAGGACTCAGCAATGCTTAGTTTTACTCGGCCATAAAATACGTAGCTTCCTTTTTAAGCAATCATATATATATTTTAAACTTTACTCAATAATAAGCCTCAAAAATAAAAAAATGATCTCATGTCATGGGGTTTCTATGTAACTAAATACTGTTATTGAGAGAAAATTAAAAAACTGATTTGCACACTAATGTTGCCTTTCTCATATCTTAGTACAAAAGTATTTGGGGACTAAGGCATATCTGCTACTGTCTGTTCTGTACCAACCCCAAATACAGTCAAATTCAATCCTCACATTTGCTGCGCCTGACAGAAAGTACAGCTCCTTGTTAAGTCGGAAGAGTTCATTTTCCCCTCGTTCAAATGATATTAAATGGCGGCACTGCAAGCCAGTGGTGGATCTTCTGTTTTTCAAAGCAGAAGCCAAGACCAAGAGATGTCACTAGACCTTGGTGTGCCACTCCCAGAGTTATTGATTTTGAGTGGGATCTTGAGGGACTTTGCGACCTCGACATATTTAACGTGCCCCAGTCATCTTTAGTGAACACGGTGGTCTCCCCAAGATCGAACTCACCTATTTTGGGTCGTGAAAACGACCCTCTCCCGTCTGAACTACCAAGGCTCATATTGCCCGATTTACAATTGGCTTGTGAAGCCATTACAATTAGCTGGGGAAGGCTAACAAACGAAAATTTTTCAATGCGTTGAAAGAAATACACTTCAGCAAGACATTAGTGACTTTTTATGGCTATTGTCTATTCTGTGTATATCATATTAAGAACTGAGCATGATAACTAAGTGCCCTTATTGTCACATTAATTGGAAAAGGTTACTAGCTCAGGTACTAACTATATCACTTAACTCGTAATCAGAATTGTGAAATAATGTCACCAACTGCTTCTTTTCAAATGGAATCACATGCAATTTTTCGATTCCCAAAACACTTCCCTAGGACTGAATTTCCACAATTCATCATTTTTGAAAAAATCAGTTCTACCAACTAATCAAGTTGTCTCTATTTCTTCACAATATTTTGTTCAAACCTTACTTACTATAATACAAGTGATGAAATTTTCGCTTCTGCTTGTATGTTCGCCTGTAGGGGTTGTGCTCTTAGAAATTATTAGGGGTTCCTCTATACGACCCCTGATCATAGCCAATCATTTAGGAAAACCCACTGCCGGTAGATATGCGTTGAATGTTCAGATGCCTAACAATAGCCTTTTTCTGTGATTTTGTCCACAATGGGGAATAAATAGTTATTCAAATGTCATCTAAAAGAACCAACGTGCCTTAATTGGTAACAGCATCACTCGCAGGATTAAATAATTCAGTTATGACCATATTACCATGCACATCATTACAACAGTCATTGGTTTGATTACGATTTCTTAATCATAACCTATCCGAAGACAGGTAGTATGCACGTCAAACTGGCACTTTAAACTGATAATAGATGGAATGAATATTCGTAGGGGGCAGAAAGGTGACATTTTGAGAAAGGAATTCTAACTCATGGGCCGATCTCATAACCAGACATTGACTGAAAATATTTAGCAGTTATTGAGTTTATTTATCAGACTATAATCTTAGTTTACCTATGTAATAATTTAAAAATATTGAATGAAATTTCTAACTGCATATTACATCTGAACTTTCCGGAGTACCGATGGTTGGAAGTTTTGAATAAAAACGGAATATTTCTGGAATGGAACATTTCTAGTGAAAAAAATCCAAATGTAATTTTTATATACAATAAAGAACATTTCACACACATTATCTATAAAACAAAATTAATTTATGATAACTTATTACTTAAATTTGAACACTGAATAATTGGTAATGTAAACTAAGCATTAAATTATTGTAGTTAATGATGATAACTAAACTAAATAAAATCTAACTTATTATTTTCATAGAACTAAGAAAGAATTCAATTTCCTTGAATCTGGAATAATGCGTGCAGAGTTTTGTTATTCATCTTAAAAAAGGATATTTAAACTCAGTGAGAATTTCATTTTTTCTGTAAAACTCTCAATTTATAGTTAATAATGGTATTGATTGTGCTTAAATCTGTCGGCAAATGCCACATAATGATGCATGTTTTTTACATGACCTAATTAATTAAAATTGGTGATTTCTCTTTCTTATTTCAACAAAACAACCATTACTTTATAAAAATTTACATAAGAACAAGGAATAAAAATTTCCACCTGAACTTAATGCCTGTCAGATTATAAAAAGATTTCAATTTATAATTAGTTCAAATTCTACTGTGAATAATTAGAATATTAATAATAATCCGTTTCAATAAAAAAAAATAAAATTCTCAATGAGATGACATTTTACAAATTCCTGTAATAGATTATAATTTTTATAGGCAATTGCATCGTTTTATAATTAAGTGCGTGTGACGAAAAAGAATGAAATGGTTAGCTAAAATTAATTTTATATGAAAAATAAAATCTGAAGGTTATTGTAGCCAATTAACCTAATGTGTTTTTATATATATATATAAATTTAATAAGTTAAAATATTTATCTAATTTAATATAAGTTACAAGAATTTCTAATAATATTTGAAATCAATATGTAATCGATAATCAGAAATTATTATACGCAGAATATAATTATAGCATAAAAACCTTTTTTTTAACAATTATATAGCTTTTCTATTTTAAAAGTATTCTATCAAAATACAAATCAATTAATCTCGCAAAAATAATTTTTTTTTCTTAAATTGATATTGAAATAATTAATAATGCAGAGAAATATTAATTTTTATTTAAAAATGTAAAAAAAAAATGAAAGTATATAAAATGCATTTCCATGCTATTTAAAACAGTTATATCCTAAGTAATATATATTCCGCAAAATATAAAAAATAATATGTGAAAAATTTAAAAAAAACTTTTTTCGCTCTGGAAAATTTATAATTTTTATAAATCCTGCATTCATTTTATGATAAAGTAAACGCAATTTGCGTTTTTTCTAATTGGCTTTCACAATTCACAACCATTTAACTACTAAAAAGTCATATTATATGGATTAGTTGTTAGAACTTCGTTGTTTAACTCAAGTTATACAGCAAATCAGTCTTCGCTGAATTACGTAATTGTGGTCAGCTTAATCTTACTAATATTTCTAGGGGTCATAAGTTTACTTCTCCCGACATAAAGGGTGGACACATACAAAAAGAGCTGCATCTTATTATATGTGAAAATAACATTTTTGGAACAAAATGTCATATGCTGCCATCTTGTGAAGACATTTGAAATGAATACTAATAGTTTATTTTCGATAAATTGATAATAGTTCGTTAATTTAGTAAATAATAAATACGAAAAATTTATTCACCATTTTGATCACTTATGAGTTCCTTTTAAATCGTTTTAAATCGTTAGTCATACAATCATTTATCAGCTTTTCATACTAATATATTATTGTAATTTACTTTTTCATATATATATATATATATATATTTGCTTTCTCTATATTTATAACATAGCTCACAGCTATTGTAACATAAACTTAAATTAAATAATGTCACTTCTTTAAAATAAAGAGCTTTTTTATCAGAATTTTTTTCTTCTGTATTTCTATATCAGAATTCTCCCAAGAATAAAAATTCAAAAGCTATTGAACAAGTGGAAGAAAAATTACAAAATAAAGAATTTTTCAGCAAATCCTAAGGAACGTTTATTTACAAATATATTGGTAAAGATTATTAACGTTTAATAACACAGACAATAGAGTCGGGTGAACTGATTGTATCATATTTGTTATTTAAAAACAACTATTGGAGAAATAAGTTAGCTGGACAAATAAATTTTAATACCCAGCATATAAAATATTTGTAGTTATTTCTCATAGTAATTTAGATCATGGTTATATCATATAATTTTGATAATTATTAAAATTAAATATATAATTTAAGAGTGAGTTGATCAAAATAATTGATCTGTGCACTGAATACACTTGGTAAAAAAACTCAAGATTACCCAATTTCCTTTGAACTCAAACAATGCAATGGAGGCGACCTTCATCGAATTTCAAGTCTCTGAACAAAATAAAGCTTTGTTTATGAATAAATATTTCAAGTCATGAGTAAGTAATATTTTCCGCTTGAAGGTAAACATGAACCTGCTCTTTAAATGAACACTGATTTAGAATGACGGGGATTGAAAAGTCTTGCAATGCCTTTATACTTCTGAAGAGAGTTCTGACCTTCTTTTAGATTAAATAAATAAATTCATTTACATACGTGGATAGAATCACTTCTCATAACTTTGCTCAACATAAATTACCTAATTTAAATAGATCTTGAAAACTTCATTTATAAATTTATGAAAACCATAATTATGGGGTTTTTTGTACATCATTTACCGTATTTACCTGTATATAATTCTCAAGACCTTTTTTGCGATAAAAGAAAAAAAAAGCGTCGCATAATCCGCGGCAATTTTTTTCGGCCAATAGACGAAACATAATTGCTATATACTGACATGAAAACACAATATCGATCAAGAGTGATAATTCAGAGAAGATTCTAGTACAACTTATCGATTATTAGTTTTTAACAACTTTTAAAAGGAAGTTAGACATATTTTAAAAATAAAATATATTTGCTTCATTATGATACAAATAGCATATGATATAACATTCAAATGATATAAATAGATTATTTTTGAACTGCGTATTGGATATAATTTTCTTTTGTTTTTCACTTTACATTAACATGTTTCTCGCCACTTTTTTTATTTGCTTTCACTATAGTTTTTAATTTAAAATCTGTATTGTAACTTAAAAAATTTCGCTTGCATATGACGATAAACAAATTTTAATATTTTCAGAATGAAACATCTCACGTCAAGACTAAATGCAAGATGACATTAGCGAATTGCAACTGTAATATCTTTCCGAAAAAGCGAATTCATTCTTGAACGTAATTGAACAAAGTTAGTTATCGCTGAAACATGTCAGCCGTGCAGTGACGCAAGCTATTTATTTATGAAACATATACAGAACTTCTTTCAAAACTTTCTGGTAAGTTTTTCTGGTGTAGAATGCTTTAATTAGATTATCCGAGGCGGTGTATAATGCGCACAGCGAAATTCGGAACTTTTTTTTAACACATAATCAGCGGATTATATACAGGAAAATATGGTACTTCAGTAGAAAACATCAAAAGCTCAATTTGTCACCTATATTGTTTTCCTAATATTAAAGTATTTGTTTTATTATTTCAAAGTGAAGCAAGCCTGTCCCTGGAACATGTATTTACTTAAATAGCAAACACAAATACCTCTACTAGTTATTTGTGTTCGCCTTGAAACAGTTTGTCTTAAAGAATTAATTCCAGGGAGAATATACTGATCTTTTTTATGCTCAAATCTCATTTGTCAGGAGTATTAATATTTTGGATTTCAAATTCATTTCAAAACATATGTTTACTTACCCTTCACATGTTATGATACCGTAATGAAGTCCAGTTGCTTTGTCTTCACAAATCATGCATACCATAGGTTGATCATCTTCATCGTCATCATCGTCAATAACCATATGATGTGCGGGTGAAATAGCTAAACCAGAAGATGTTGATGGACCAGATGGAGCAATAGATAAACATGATGATGATGACGATGGACCTGGAGTAGCTTCATCATCACTTCTACTGGATCCATTTACAGTTAAATTAAGAGCTTGCGAATCAGTTAAATACCGATGTTGTGAAGAAGACGGCATTTTATTCATCATAGTCTTACTGTGCTCACCATTTGTTGTAGGCCAGTATCGAGTAAAACCGACTGTGCTGTTGTCTCTTCCACTATAGGACGCCCGGCTAGATGTGGAGGGATAACTTAACATTGCATCATTATGGCTGTTAGAAGAACTAAAAGGCATAGTGGTCCGTAATAATGATGTCTTACACTGGGTATTATTGCTGTATATCGGGGTAGGATATATTGGACTCACTACAGTAGTCGCAGAAGCTTGAGGTGATAGCAAAGATACTTGTGACAAAGGAGATAAAGGTGAACTTGAATGGCTACTTCCAGAAGAACCTGGAGATAGTTTTAGCGGAGTTGATGGACTTGGTTGATTTAAAATTTCCATCCCGTGGGGAGGCGAAGAATTTGTGCATTCAAACATTCTTTCAGCACTTGGCGCCCACATCATAGTTTTTCCGGGACCTGAACCAGGTATATCTCCCATCACCAAAGGTGTTCTATAAGGATTATTATTGCCCAGCAAGCGGACCACTGACATACTATGCTCTTCGAATGATGGTGGTGAGTTGCTATTTCCGTCAGTGTCTCTTCTCGTTCGCCTGAGGTCCAAACCTTCCCGGCCATTGATTTCCATCAAATTACTTCTGTCCCCTCCTCCATCAAAGACGCTATTGCGCCGTTCGTGTTGGGGGCTTTCTACCACATCGTTCACAATATGTTCACTTCCCGGGCATCCCTCCTTCACCTTACAGTTCTGGTCAAGAGGTGGACTTTTATCTCGATGTCCGGGAGTATCCACGCACATGACTTCCAATTGTGGTGGGGATCCAGATGCAGAAGAGGCACCGTCTTCCGACAAGTAAGTTTGAGTGGTGGAACTGCCGGATGCTGATCCGGCGTCGAGGTCTCTAGCATGATTTTCATTAGTGACACTTTCGGGAGATGAGGTGATGACGTCAGTATTCACCTCGCTATCACTGTTCGAGTGATTATCAACCTTCCGTCGCTTTAATTTGATATCGTGAAATAAACTCATCGTACTCATCCACTCAGTCAAGATCATAATTCCTGAAATCAAAAGAAACAAGTCAGAATTCACCATAAATTAAAATAGATTCTTAAGGTAATGAATATTGAGTATCAGATCACACATATTAATATTTCAAAATACAATCAAATCTTAGTTAGATATCATCAGCAAAATTACATTTTTTTATGTACCATGCACACAACAGTAAATTTAAATAAACTATAAGTACTAGAATATAAAACTATTGATTTCATAATGATTCTATAAATATCTTGAATTGCTATTTATGTAATACAATTAATTTATTCTATATCATACCGTTTAAGTAAATTTTTCCTACACAGTAAGCTATAATAATATTAAAAAATTATATCCGTAAGCTGAGGTATCTCTCGGGAAATATAAATTTATTTTCTTTAAGAGTGGGTATTATAATGCTTTATAAAAATGTTAATGAAATTAAAGCTATCATTGAATGATTACAAATTCGTAATGAATGACGAGTTTTGGTACAATGTATATCACTTACACAACCAACTCCCGTCATTTATCATATGCATTTAAAAATCAACGCAACTCATTTATTTATGCATAAAATAAATAAACTATATAACGCAAACAATATTTAGAAATAATATGGATTTTAACTGGAAATATTAAAACATATTTATTATGAGCTACTAAGTATTGTATGAAATAAACAAATACCGATTTTTAAATAATTACAAATTTTAACTGTTATTAGAATTATTTTTTTTTTAATATAAAGGCACATTTAACTTCAATTGAAATAATATTTGGGTCATACAGATTTAATAGAAACTACTTTGATTGCAAATATAATTAATTAAAATACATTTTTAAGTAAATATTAAATTAACTATATCCACGTAAGAACTTGGATATAGTTAATTTAATATTTTTAATTTTTAAATTTAATTATTTAAATTTTACAAAAGTCACGTGTTCTTCTTTAACCATATCAATTAAAACAAGAAAAAATTTTAATTATAATATATAAATGTATTTAGACAAAAATTACAAGAATCTTCTTTTTTTTAGAGCTAGTTTATAATTTTTTTCTTAATGTTTGCATTATTAAGTCATGTAATTAATCATTTGTTAATTATATTGATTTATGTAAATATGTATTTGTTTGAATCGCGATTTATGTTTAATTTGTAGCTGCATTTAAAAGAACTACTGCGGAATTTTATTTGATCACAGTAGATTAAATGGCAATGGAATAATATTATTGTTTATGATAAAATTTGGTAATAAAAGATGATGTCTTATGAAGACACATGTGTTTTTCATAAGGTTTCCATTATGTTAAATTGCCTCGTAAATCCCGTTTAATTTTTTCACTCTTAAGAATAAAAGAAAAGGCGGTGTAAAAGAAAAATGGTAGCAACATGTACTCAGCGATTCATATGCACTCTATCTAAATGACCCCATTTTCACGCAAGCTGCAACTTCAACTAACAGACTGAGGGATATTAAGTGTCCATCAGAGTGCCAAGGAAAGTTTCACGCTACTTTCCACCTCTCAGCCGAAAAAAGGAAAGTAAATCTTTTCCCCTTCTCTTGCTCGAGAGAAAGTTTTCCGCGGGCTCAATATTTTACGGTAGCTTGCGGCATTGCGCATGAGCGGAAGTAAATGTTCGGTCGCGTGCTTTGGAAGATCCCTCGTGAAAAGCTAGCAGACGACGATGATGTTGTGACGTCACTAAAAGTTCAGTCACCTCGCTCATCCTGCTTTCTTCCTCTTTCGAGTTAATTAGCAAAGAATTTCTCCTATTTCTACACAATATCAAAAAATATTTACAATGTATCAAAAAAAAAAAAAAAAAAGATTTATTGTTTTAAAAATAATTCACAATTTAATAAAAAGTAAACAAATCTATTAGTAGAATAAATTGACATATATATAAATTCAAATAGGTATAAATATACCAGATATGTGTACATAAGATTTTTTAAAAAATAATCAATCTAATTCTAACAGTTTCGAGGTTAATTGTCTAGATAATTAAATGAGAATTAATCATATTAATAATATAATTCTCCAATTCCAAATAATAATTAAATTTTTGATTCTCACGTAACTAAATTCATTGTTTGAAATTCTAATACTTCTAAGCGAATTTTCGCTAATGTCTTTAATTAATGTGGATTTTATTGACCTGATTCAAATTTTATTATACCTACCAGGTTTAAAAATTTCTATTGTAAAATTACTTTCCCAATACAAAAATTAAACTTCCACATTAATTTTTTTTTACTAATTAATTTATTTTTTGAGCAAGTATATCATATGAAAATTTCTTTTCGGTAAATAATGTCTTAAAACTTTTTTTAAACCTAAAAAAGACATGCAATTAATTCTCAAATTTAAGCCTTTTTTCAATCAATAATTGCTTAATTGTATGTATAGAGAGAGTAGTTTCGAGCATTTTATGTCTATTGAAATTCATTCTTCTGTAGTATATTTTTATTTTATTCACTTACTATAAATTTTAATCTCTTTCTCTCTCTCTAATCCTTTAATTTAATTCATTCAACAAATTTACAAAAATTTATTTTAGACTGCATAACATACTAATTAAGTTTACATTATATTGTCAATTTCTCACTAGTATTTTTTTTTATTTCATGTTTCTTTCCATACATTTTCATCTTCATATTGTCGAAAGGGAACTTATTTTTGAATGTTTTATTCATTGGATCTCCAAACAAATATAATTGAAGCGCTTTAGTTCTCTGTTTCCTTTTCATTTTTATTTCACGTCTTTTCATACTTAATAAAAAAAAATTTCTAATTACAGTGATTTTTATTATTTGATAGTACTTTTACTACCTTATCGTACCTATTTTACTTAATTAATTAATGCTTAACTAATATTCTAATCTAATAAGCATAATTGTTTAAGTTATAGTGTAGCACATTTTATTGTTATTTTAAAGAAGTGTCCTAGACTTATATTTACTTCTTATGCATGTAAAGCAACTGCTCTTCATTTCAAAATAAAATTTTTTAAACAGACACAGTTCAAAACGTTGGGTAAGTATTATTCTCTACAGCTCGACCTTCCTTATGAAGCGTCATTTGTAGAACTAATGCTAACATGTGAAATAAAGAAATCTGTAATAAAAAAACTAGTTCCAAATGTCATCGATAGGGTAAAATGCTGTGATATTGAATGAAAATACATACATAACTTCGCAATATAAATTCATGCAAAGCTTAAATGTTACAATAAATAGACAAACTTTACTGAAAATTTACTTCTCTTAAATGATTAAAAAGGAATGAAGAAAAAAACGGTATTTTAGAGTTTAACTTTATTTAGTATAACTTCATTTTACTGATAAGGATGTTAGACTATCCCAAGTAGTCATGTCAAAATGACGACCTTTGTGAATCAAGTATTACATTTATTCGTTCATGACATTTTCTAGGACTTAACATGAAACTGGAAATATTTATCAGTTCGTGATATATTTATCTTTAAAGATGATAAGTTCGAGACATTGCTGAGGTAGATCTCTGGAAAAATCTATAGTTATATGTGCCGAGCATAATGATTTTGCAACAGGAAAAACATAACTAATGTTACTTTCTTCGGTAAAATGCGTGATGACCCAACAATTACTATACCGATTGACCAATACCCTTTGATTGATCAGCCGATTGATCTATACCGAATGACCAATACTTTTAATCCTGCATTAAGATTATCATGTATATCTAAACTGAACTTGTCAAACAGCAAAACTAATCAAGGTATCTTATAATACCATTGTTCATTAACACTATAAAACTATGAATCTGTCCAAATAATGACCTCAAAAATAATAATTGGGAGGTAAGCTCTGGTGTAAAACCAAACTAAACAATGAGTATTGATGAATTCAGTGCTATTTTATTATCTACTTAAGAATGTTCTAATGTCTAAATTCGTATATAATCTCACTCAATATACTACAGAATCATTCAAGTATTAATCGCTTTTTTCTGGTGGAAAAGATTCTGATCTGTCTACAAAAATAATCACGACCCAGGACCATTGACAGCTACGCTGGCAAGAAAAGACAAAGAAAATGCTGACCAGTTGAAAGATCGAGCTCGAGAACACATATCACCAATATTGATGATATGCGCTCTGGAAGTTTATGGTTTCTTCAGCATCACTTGAAACTCCTATTTCCCATCATTCACTTACTATGTAGCTACAAGGACTAAGTTAACCACTATTTTTAAGTTCAGTTATTATCCTGTATGTAATATTGTTAGCAATAGACACTAAACGAAATCATTTTATCGTGAATCCACAATTTTTATATGCTATTTTATTGCATTAGATTTCTGACTGCCTACTTTTGCAGACTCAAAATTGCAAAACGAAGAATTGCAATTTTGCTCCGAAGCAAAATTGAATCTCATGATAATGAACTTCAATCCGTCACACTTCTGATTACGTCTGAAACTTCTGAAGAAAGAATATTTCCTTCCAAATGGTCAATGTGATTTAATGCAACTTTCTCGAACTTCATTGGAATTGTTCCCAATAATTTTCGTTCGAACCACAAAAACAACTCTTTGAAACTGTATGACTACTGTTCTTTTTTTTATAATTTTTTTTAATTTCTTTATATTTAATTTCTTTTTATATGTTTATGTTTCACTATAAAGCATTTGGGTACGATCTTTATATGTTCTAAAATGCACATGAAAATGTCAAAAAAATTGTAGTTCACGAACATGTGATGATATCAGCCTGAAGCAGTAATCAAAATTTAGTTTGGTAACCCTGAAGCAAAGAGGTCAATTTTTGGTCTTGACAAATACAATCTTATTGATTTTTTTTATAAATTCATCATTTCTCCAACACAATTAAGATAGCATTTGGTATTGATAACAGCTTATTTATTAACTTCGTCTTTTAATCAAAATCACACAACCTAAGTGTTTTCATAAAACAACATTTCAAAGTGTCATTATTAATCTTAGTTTGTCATATATAAGCGAAACACTAGTTAGGAGAAAGAATCGTTCAATACATGTGAGTTTCTTTAAAATAATGAGAATTTTTTCTTGTCTAGGTAGGATTTGAACTTACAACCCGATTCGTAAGTAAATATTCAATCATTGCAAGAAAAACTTAAATTTTTTTCCAAGATGAACTATACAAAGGATCGGAATTCATTAAGTGGGATCGAGTGAAATGAATGAGAATTAAACCTGAAGGATATAAACGTATGTGTATTTGAAGGAACTAAATATTTAATTTGAACTGAATTAATTGTTTAAATGAAAATAAAAAATTAAACCACAATGAGTAAAAGAATTCAAACTTAAATGAATTCTAAAATGTGTTCCCGTTTATCGAAACCGTTGAAGAAAAGTTAATGACACTGAAAGCTGTGCCAAAAGAGAGAGAAAAGAAGTATTTTATTAAATCAAGCAAAATCGATCATCTCGACTAACGGTTGAGTGTGATTAAGCCAGCTGCTGCTAAGCAATCTCGAAGACCTTTATCGGAATTGATCGCGGAGATGATGAACTTTAAGGAAATAACACCATAATGTGCTTCAGAAAGCAGTAAAAGCATAGCGATATCTCCACCAGGAAAATGTAACTTTGAAGGTCCCTCCCCCGATCCCTAAGTGAAAGTTGCCACTCGGGTCAACGAACTCCACACGTGACGATAGGATTAGGGTCCAGCAGGACAGACTGATGGCCAACACAGAACAATTTAAAAAACTAGGCCATCGGGCCGATGCCCTCGGGCACTAGTAGAAGCAAGCGAAAAGGAAAGCTCAGGTGAATGACCACTTGCTTCCATAATAATTAGAGTTAGTTCAAAAGAATAAATTTTGAACCATTTGATTCCCTCACACTGCCTTTGAACGTGAATTAAGCACTTTTATTTCTTTTCGAACATTTTTTTTTCTTTCAACGTCCAACAGAGAGAGAGTTAACCTCATTTCGGTCACGATACGAAAGCTGCTTGCTTGAAACTCATTATTTTCTACCTGTGCATGAGGTAATACTCAATGGGTTCAAGCCAAAGATCGATATACTAAATAGAACCCATTTTCCGTAGTCAGGAAGCTACCTCAAGAAAAGAGCTATTCATTGAGAATCATGACTCGAATCTGTCGACCTCATAAAATTTATTCTCTTTTTTTCGCAAAGAAAATCCGAACTTGTCATATTTACTTTTTTAAATCTATTGAAATAGTCATTGTTTAACTGACATATTGTGATAAATAAAGCAACTATTATACTTCTATAAAGGATAGAACTTCTTTCTCATTTAAATAGAAACAAAATAAAATCGATTCAATTTAAAAACTTTCAACTAATAATAAACTTTAATTCAAATGGCTGCTGGAAGAGATAGCATTCAGAATAAGCTTTCAGAAGAGGTTTGGGTTCGAAACAATGGCAGTTTCTTTATGTAAATTCTGTATACAGAAAGCTAACTCGTATCATGTTTGGCTTCATTTTACTTGAAATTAATGTGTTTTACGTCTTTTAGATCTTTATCAATAGCCCACATGCATTTACCAGTTATTTAATACGTGTTTTTGTTTTTTTATTTTTAAATTAAACTAAATATAAACAAGGATATATGCCATTTCGCTTAGTTTTATATCCTCACTTCCAGAATTCATTTAATGAATAATTATACTTCTGTATACAATTCATTACAAATAAAGTCATGCAAGGTCATGAAATTTCATTAGCATTGGATATCTTTCGGTATTGGGAAATAATTCTCATGAAATGAAAGAAATTTATTTTATGATAAAACGAGACTCAATTTAGATAAAAGAAGAAAAAAAAAAGACATGATATATTAGAAGCGCATTTTTTACTTTTTAGAAAACCACTTTAAGTTATTTTCCAGTGAAATATTTTGCCACGTACTTTGCTGTTAAGTAGTACATCAAGGTCTCGCTCGAGCAGACACGCATTCGAGGAAAACAAATGTCTTTCCTCACATGTATGCAAAGGAGCCTCATTCAAAATTCCTCTCTGGAGCAGCCCGAATTAAGAAATTTATCTGGGATCTTCAGAACCTGAATCTTTCTTGCCAGACGAAGGCCACTTAGAAGGTCGTCTCGAAGAAGGGACAGTTTCTCACTCACCCGATTTCAATGACGATAGATAATGTACTTTTTTTTTTTTTTTTTTTTGTTTTTGGTGCTTTACCTTGAGTTGTGTATGATCTAAAGTTTGTTTCTTTCCGAAAAAATAAACATGATAATAGAAAAAGATCTGATTTTTATACAAATTGGAGTGGATAATAAAACACACTACTATTTACGTATTCTCGTTAATATTTCGAGTGTCAAATATTCAGCTATTAAATGCTTTTGTTCGTTTTCAATAAACTCTTATTTAATTTCGATCATTACAGTCGACCCTAAAAATCGTTATACACAGTTGACGCCTTCTTAGCATTGAGGGATGGTAAAGTGTGACTATACCCTCTGCTCCAAGAATCAGCATGATACAAGTGACAATTCTTTTGACCCTGCAAGTCATTTAGCGTGTATAGGTCCACTCAGCACGACAGTTTTCGGCAAGTATCGAACCTACCACCTTCCAGAAAGCGACATATCTTCCCACGTGGCTACCACAATCTCCTCTTTTTAACATTTCATATAACTTTGAGATTTATTTTTCAATGTGAATTAGCAGAAATAATTTTTTTTTCTCATATTGCTAATATTTTAATAATAAAATATTTTACATAACTAAAATTTTTTATTATTAAAATATTATATTTAGTAATATAATACTTTGATAATAAAAAAATTACAATAACTATTAGTAAAACTGCTCGAGATTTCTCCGATTTCTGGAAGTTTTTTGGAAATTAGAAAGCTAATTTAAATATCACACCGATTTTCAGTTATGAAAATTAAGTTCGATTGCTGGTTTCTGACGAAGCTGTTTCAAATGGACAAAATTGCAGAAATAACAGTTTTCTATTTCTGCTGCTTTGAACATCCTGTGTTTATAATTTTAGGTCAAATGATTGATTGTGTGCACGTAATTTCCTAATAAATTGACGGCTTGCAAATCTCTCACTGACAGAAGCAAAATTTGTTTTTAGTTCCTTTGTGATTTATTTTTACAATATATTTCATTTATATACACCTTATACACAATACTTAACAGTCATTCCTGAAAATTTTTATAGGGATAATATTACAAAAAAAACTGTATACTTATTTCATAAACATTTTATTTGAATCTCTGTACTCTTTTTTTTATTTTTTCACTATTTCTGATATTTGTTATTTTTTTCATGATTGTTTCGTGAAAAAAGAATTTTTGATTTCGTTACGCTATCCATTGTTTTGGATTGGTTTGTTAGTGACTTTGAGTAGTATTTTTTTTTTAAACTACATTCACAGCAGCCTATTTTCTACCTCTAAATTCAGTTAATCACCTCATAGTTTTGAAATGTAGTCAAGTGACGAAGTAAACACCTGAGCTGGAAATCTCCTTTTCAAGCTTATTTTTTGTATGACCTTCTCATACACACACTTAACTACCAATTCATATTTTATAAACATGATCGATCATCATTTAATTTAATAAATAATTGCCCATTTTAAAATAAGAATTAAAGTATTTCGTTTCAAGAACTTAAAAATAATCTTCACGGATAATTTAAAATTAATAGTTAAAAACAATAAAAAACAACTAGTGAAGCTGAATGTATAACTGAAAAACAGCTTCACTGGTTATTTTTATTGGTATTCATTATTATTATTCATAATTAGTTATTCATAATTGGTTTCAAACAGTCTTGGTTCTATATATAGCTTTTTAACTGTAAAATATTTTAGTCATAAGGCTCAAAAATTTGTAATTCACCGTTTCCCCAATCTACTAAAAGTGTCCACTAAAATTAGTTGAGTTAAAAGCTAACTCAAGTCTAGCTTAGTTTCATGTCTTCAAAAAGATTTTTGTATTAAGATACCCCAAAATTACCTGGAAATGAACAAGTAGTTAAAAATTTTGAATTTACGTGAAATTACTTATAATATGCATTTTGATACTGTACAGTCAACACTTCCTTTTTTTATGGGGATTTCATGTATTTTTCTTATTTTCAATTTTTTGCAACTTTCAGATGATGGTTTTGCGAAGGATGACAATTATCAACTCGCTCCATTACTCTTTGATTGTTTAGTCATGAAATGAACTGGTCCAGAAGCTAAATTTAAACATGTATCGGTATTTCGTTCTTAGGTACCGAAAAATGTGGGAACAAATAATAAAAAAAATAAATTCAAGCTATGTCAGAATTGCGGAAAGATTTTATCAAGGTTAGAGTCGGGTCAATAAACCTCAAGAGTTAGAACAAAGGATGGAATGAAATAAATGGGAGGCTTACCCTATTGTTCGTGACAGTCAGGAGGTTGTTCGCCTTTCGAAAAGGATTCACTCTCGAACAGCCCGAAACGCATAACGGGACTTTCACGACAACTCAACCGCTACGCTGCTTGTTATTGCCACTAGGTCAGTAGATACGGGTCAGTGAAATGTTTATTTTACGCCTACAACAGGGTTGATGCGTACTCACCTCTTTCGACCGGCACCTCTTCAAAATGGCAGGCTTTCAGTACACTGTTACCAAGCAATTTTCTGTTGGTTTTCACCGAAAAGAGAATGGTCACGAGGAAAGCGTTTAAGTGAAGATAACTTTAGTAAAGAAAGCGTTTAAGGGAAGATCACTTTAGTGAAGAAAGCGTTTAAGTGAAATAAGATAGAGCTCAAGCAAACGTGGCTTTATAAGATTAATTAAAGTTGGCAAACTTGAGTAAGCATAAGATAGCAAATCTCTGTGCAGCTCGTGAGAAAATCAACATTGGTGAAAGCCATGTTGTCTAGTTTCTGTAACTTTCTCCCTTGTTATATAGAATCCTTATTAAGGGCTTTAAACTAGTGGGAAAAGCCTTGAAACAAACGTGACATTAGCGACTACAAAAACACAACTCATGATATACATATTGACTTTATACGTATTTTAATTGATATGTATATACGTATTTTGATTGATGATTTAAAAATAAATAAAAACAGATTAAGTATTATTACAATTGATATGTAGTAAAAAATAAAAATTATTAGTTTGTTTTCGTAATCTTAAAGTGTGTTAGGATATCAAAATATAACTGTCTCTGCTTTTACCGTCTCTACACAATAGATCTTCCTGAGTAGAATAAATTAATTCTTGCCTTCTATGGATCAAACGTTGGTTATTCTGGTGAGACGTCTTTTTGCCTTGCTTGAAAGTAGATGTGTAAATTCTCTTGTGCATAATTGAAAATGTTCTTTAATGTTATTATTTTGTTCCAATTATTTGTGTCGTAATTAAACTTATCTGTTTGTCCATCACTGTTTTTCTCTACTTCATTTTATATTTAAAAAAAATGGGCATAACTTATCGCATATTTAAAATACTTCGCACATTTTCAAAATGTTTTGAATGCACTATCTCAGCCTTTACGTTTATGAAGTCACATTTCAAATAATTCCACATGTTTTTACTCAAGCTTTCTTATTTGGAATTTCTTGATTTTCGAAAACATTTAAATTAATGGATCCATTAAAATGCATTTGCCTTTAGCATGAAGTGTAAAATATTTCTTGGGCCGTTGAGCGACAAGTAACTTATTTAGCTCAATGAGACGGCCTTTGTCTTAATTCTATCAAAAGGTTCTCGTAAGTGTAGTCAGCTAAATACTGTTCTGCCTAAATATGAATGAAGTTTTGCAATTAGCTGTTCTTATACTTTCTTTTTCCCTATTGGTTGTTGTTGTTGTTGTCGTCATGTCTATGAGTAAGTGCAAAAAACGAAAAGTCTACAGTCCACCAAAAGTCTTGTTGATGAGATCTGCCAGTTCTGGAGCCCGATGGCCATGGAGGATCTCAATTGTTGGAGCTCCTAGTTCGAAGAGGGGGCGGATAATGGCTTGGCAGTTTAAGACATGATCTGGAGTTAATTCGGATTGAGGACAGTGCTCGCAGTTGGGATAGGATTTAATACCAGTTGGTGATATCTTCATGCCTTTGAAATGTCCAGTACGCAGCCGAGCTATTGTAGAGAAGAGTTTACTTGGGCAGTCTAGATCAGGGATTGTTGCCTTTCCCCATTGGTTAAATACAGTATATAAGTAGATTCTGCTAGTTGCATTCACACAGCTATAGACTGCGAAAGAGGGTTCTGATAATCCATGGTCGAATACACTTTCCCTATAAACAAGCTATTCTAGTATCCCTCTCTTCTTTTTCTTAATGAAGAAACGCTTTAATGAGTGCAACATGCTGAGTAGAGTTTTTCTCATATCCATGATTTCTCTACATTTAAAAATGTGTGATTGTAATTGCATTTAAAATGAATGCAGAATCAGAATAAACCAAATTAGCATTTAACCAATCTGAATAATAAAAATCTATAATTTTTTTTTTTTTTTTTTTTTTTTTTTTTTTTTAAGATAAATAACTTCGTTTGATAAAAAGGAATGCATTATATAAAATGAAAATATATATTGGAAATCAGAAAAACTCCTTTTCAATTTTCACTTTCTCTACTTTTTATTTAATATGG
>JAPDSC010025224.1:87068-102718 GCA_026290005.1 Latrodectus geometricus
ATATATATATATATATATATATATATATATATATATATATATATTCATATTTGCATTTTTTTATATTATCATTTTTTGAATAGATATTTCATTTCGAATGAGGAATGGGTTCTAGAATTAATCCAAAAACACTTATTCTTTGTGTTCTTATTGAACAATAATTTATCCTTTATGGTCTATAGAAGTATTAAGTATAATTCACTTTTTTAAAATATTTTTATTTACTTAATTGGTAATTTTATATCTTATCCCATTTTTAATCAACTCGAATTGTAACTAAATTTAGTAGTGTATCTTGATTGAATAGAGATTTATTGATAACATGCTCATTGAACATACTTATTGAAAGAATAATAAAAATAAATCTAATTCATAGTAATTTCGAAATTATCAAGAATATCAATTAAAGAATTTGTTAAATTATATAACTGTAGAGCAAATAATATTTTTTCTTTAAAATACAGAAAAGTTAAAAAAAAAAAAATATGATTTTTATAATTTCAATTTTTAATTATAATAATAACAATTTTGTTAAAAAAAATGAACGAAAATATGAGAATAAACTGCAAACTTTTCAAAGCAATGGTTATAAATAAATTATATAATAAGATATTCAAGCTCGAAATTTAGAAGCATTAATTTTTATCTTTTTGTTACATTAATAATCCTAACCAGAGAGCAAAGTTTATAGAGAATCAAATGAAATTTTAAATCTTAGAATGAGAAACAAAAATTTATTTAATAAAATGATATTAAATACATTAGGAATGAAAACGTGAGTTATTAAAATTATGGTGATAAAAATGTGTTATCTGACTAAGTACGCGACATTAAATATTAAATAAATAAAATACGAAAGTGTACTTTTTAAAATTCAAAAACTTTAAAATTTAAATTCATAGATAAAAATAAGAGAAATCATGAATATAATCATGCACTGTTAATTTGGGGAACGATGGTTTAAAAAATAAGTGTAACAGTGTAGTATTTTGGATAATTGATATTTTTTGAGACATGTATTGTGGAAAGGAAGGATGCCCACTACTCCTTAAAGATAGGTTTTAATGGGAAATTATTTAGAATTCACACACATTTTACATCGGATTTGTGTCTTTTCTAAATGGTAAATATTCAGGCTGACGCCATCTATATTTTATTTACTTTGATAATGTCAAAATAAATCATCAGCATGATAATTATAACCGATTTAACAGCACAAAAACAAATTGGCTAGTAAAATGATGATTTTGTCAAACGGCTGTCGAACAGTTTTTTTTAGCACGTAAAAGGAAATTAATTAAATAAAATAAAGAAAACTCTTAAAATAAAATATAATAATGCACAACTGAGTCTCATGAAAAAGAAATTTGATTAAAAAAATAATTTAACGCAAGAAAAACTTCATACAAAAACGAAAAAAGCATACAATAATGTAAATTTCTTAGCCTCGAAATTTTTAGAGTCCCATAAAATGCATTGCAAACGACTGATTTAAAAAAGGAAGTACAATATCAACAGAATAATTCCGTTTGCCACAAATCATTTATAACAGCCAAAATTTAATTTGAAATAAAATCATAAAAATATTTATAAGTAGATAAAAATTTTATTTTTAAGCACTTTTCAACATTCATCTTTAACATTTTGTCAAGAATTTCGAAGAACTAAGAAGCAGACTGTTTAAAAGAAAGCGTAGATTGTAAAGACAGGTCTTGGGGTATTTTATTATTATCATTTTTACTTGTGGCAAGTTTATTTTTAAAAATTTTCTCCACGTGTGCTTGTGGTGTTTCTTTAACCTTATTACAAGCCATGGAAGAAATAAACTGGTTCGGAGACTAAGAAAAGATTCACTTTTTACCCAGAAGGCATAAACGTCGATGAAATGACCCACTTTCAACTTCAAGGCAACTGAAAGTAAAAACTTGATAGAGGAGTCTCGGAAAATTTCACCCTCTTAAGGTCAAAGATAAACTGTCTATAACTGATTGGCTCAATTAGGTCTTGACCCGCCCCTTGACCTACGGCGGCTTCTTTTCGCTCAAGCAAAAATCTCGGAACGTTACTTATCAAAATTTTTCAATGATTCATGTTTCAAATGAGTCTTCAGCATGTTTATCTCAAAATTCTAAATTCTGTCATTATTAAGAGGAACGGAAAGCTCCGGCAAGTCAAATACCACAGAACTTTCTGAGAACACAAATATCCTTCTAATAATCAGAGACATATATATCGCTGTAAGCGATATTTTAAGGAATGGGATTTGATTGCTACTGTTATGAATTTGTTCTAAAGAAATAAATTTAAACTTTGTCATGTTATTTCCGTTTGAATTAATATTGTGAATCATTCTTAAGGATTTTTTCATTTCTATTTTACACAAATAACCATAGTTGAACATTTTTATTTTTCGCATATTACATTATCTTTGATTGATCATTGATAAAAATAAGCACGATAAAATTATTGTTTTAACTTCAATTCAATCGCTAGTGAATTCGATTCCTACTGCGGCCACAGATGTTTGTAATAGCTCAAATCTTAGATCAAATTTAAAAAAACCTTATCACCAAAAAGAGGCAAAATTTAAATTATATTAAACCATTAACAGTATTTTTATTGAATATGCTGAAACATATTCAAAAATATCTTAGGAATATAAAATAGATTTTCTTTCTGAAAACATTTTTCATTATATTTATCTTAATTAAACCTATACTTACATAGCCTAGTTATCAAATAAATAATTTAAAAATATTGTTAGGGATTTTTTTAAATTCAAAACATGCTTATGATCTGTTCCGCCAAATTATTAAAATAAAATTTAAATTTTAAGTAGTCTGTCTAAAATAGAACTCCACGTTCTATACATATTAAAATTTCTTTAGCTTTTTTCTAATTTTATTTTTAATTTAAGTAAGAATTAAAAATTTTAACAATGTTACGATTAGGCAGAACGTATTTTGTTTAAATATTTCGATAGGGCATACTTCTGTTCACATAGTCTAAAACGAAAAATGTACGATTATTGCGCAGTTTCGAGTGATGCTTTTCTGTTCATGAGAGTTTAATAAAGCAGTCATTGTTGAAAGTGAGATTTGCTTCCTCAGGCAAACAGAAATTAGAAAAGGAAAATTCAAAATAAAAATAGGAAATGAAAAGTTGAGCTATATTTTTATCAGGTCCTTGACCCTGCGGGCTTATTGCTCTTCTGTGTCTTAAGTCATTTCTTATCATAAACAAGAGAAACTATGGGGGCAAAGGATTGGAAAGTAAATAGATACAGAGAAAAACAATTAAACGTATCTCTATAACTTTCAGCGAGAGCGAACGAAAAAGTCGCGTGCTGCTAATATTTTTTTTCTTCTTTCAATCTTCAGGTGCGGAAGTGAGTATGTCGGTCGTTCAACCCTCAGGCTTTGTCGACCTAGTTGGCAGTTTGCCTAAAACGGCACCTGCGGAACGCCAAGTACGTAACGGTTCCATCTACTTTGAAAAAGACAATTCAAAAAAGAAGAAACAAAAAACTTATTCTTTAGGGATATTTTCGATTGCGCATTTTATTTTGCAGAGAAGCGGATTTTCAGAAATCTTAATTGTTAGAGTTCTTTGTTTGTTTTCAATATTACATGCGGAAAAGTGGCAACAGTTAACTAAAACAAACGATTTCTATTTCGCGCGCGAAAGTAGTTTTTATAATAAACATTGACATAAACATTTTATATACTGAATTACGTTGAAACAAAACGATAGTTCATTATTCTACAATAAATATGACGTCACAACAATTAAATGAATTTGATTATTTTCTAGATTAGGAGTTTATTAACATACCATTTGAAATAAAATCATTTGAAAGTCTAAAATAATAGTTATTAGATTACTATGTACTTAAATAAGTTATTTAATTGCATTGTACTGCTTTCAAAAATATTTATAATTTCCGTTCTTCTTAATGGTTTTATGTACAACAGAGAAAAAAATTGTTTTTTATCTCTCTTTTATTAATATTTAAAATAACACTAAAAAAGATTCTTATTACATTAATAAACTACGATTTTAATAGTTTTAGTATTCATGTATTCAAAATTTACATAAAAAATTTTAGACCTCTAAAATACTTTAACTGTAACAAAATTTATAATTGAAATTTTACAAACACATCTGAATTAATAATAATAACAGTTGATGAAAAACATAGATATTTACTACAATTCATTAATAAATTCTAGAAATATTCTAACTAATAAAGTGTAAATTTTTTTATTAAAATATTTTTAATTAATAAAACTAGTTTTTATATTTTATTTAGTTAAGAAACATAACTCATGTTAACAAAGTTAATAAATGAGTAGAGTCAAAACCTTTAAGTGTGCACTATCAAAATTTAAAACTGGTTGAAACAACCAACGTCACTAACAACAAAAAAGAAAAGAAATAAAGAAGGAAAGAAACTAAGGGAAGACAAATAAAAGCCGCCTTGTTATCATACTTAATTCTCATTCATCAACCCAAGTCACGTCATCTTCTATTGAGTTTACATTCGTCCTACTTTCCGTCTCATCTCTTAATTTCACTTTCTTTTTTTCCACGCTTGATCCTATTCGTCCATCAAATTATATAACTGAAACCTCAATGGAAGAAATTTCTTAAGTCATGCTGTCATGTTATAGTTTATATACATCATGTTTCGTTAAAATTACAAGTCAATTAATTATTTGTATGAACTTGTTCTGTTCCTTTTTTTTTTTATTATATTTCACAATAATAATGATAAGAATTTTATCACAACCTTGATAAGTATCATTGATTAATTTTACTAAACTCCATATTAAACAAAAAGAACAAAATATTTCTTTTGTTTTTTCTTATTTTTATAAGAATAAAAATTGTTATTTGTTATAAGTAAAATTAATTCATGTCATTATTTAGTATAAGTACCAAAAGGAACATTATTGCTTTGCTTTTCAATAAACAAATTATTTTTGTGTGAAATTAATGTTTCCTTATTAACAATCAAAATATGATTGTACTACATTTTTACTACTCTACAAAACACAAGATACCATTAATTATCTAAGAAAATATCTAATGCCTCAATGTACATTCAGGTAGTGTTATGGTTTTTTGATAAATAATTATATAGATACAGATTAAAATTTCTGTAACAACAAATAAAAAAACATTTCTCTGGGTGTATAATTACATAAAAATATGTAGCCATTATAAGTTCATCTACAACCTGATTAGAGATACTTACTGATGTTTGGAAGACTTTCATTCTTTTCTGAATTTTACTTTATTATTCAAGGTAGTCTTTAAACAGCTCATATGTTAAATGGTAAAATGACATGGAAATGCACATATTTTATTGTTAACCTTAGAGACATAGAAGGATCATTTCTCGTACGTTACACTTTGACCCTAAAATCTAGGAACGCTAAACACTAAAATTATTTCCTTTTTTATTTATTACTTGAGAAATTATTGCCACATTTTTTTTTACATCTTTTCCTTCCTCGCATGTACTTCCGCATTGCTCCCTGCATTTTTATGATTCACCCCCTTCCTTTCAACCCTTTAAAGTCAACATCCGCCACCATCTTCCGACTTATTAACCCTGCAAATACAACTCCCACCTCCTTTTTTTTCATGAATTCCCCCATTTGACGAAGCTCCTTTTTAGATGAGAGGGAAAAATAGGGATCTCCTCCAAAGAGTCCGGCAGATGGATGAGAAACCAGGTGGCTGGGAGCTTACTCATCTTCCCTTTTTTTTCAGCTCGGGAATTTAGCTTCCTTTTTAATATTTTGTTCTCAAGGACGGCGGTTCACAGGTCAGTAGGGAAACTGTTAGGTCGAAGACCCCTGTGATTCTTGCCCTAATATCGTTTCGCGACCCCCTCACTATGCGAGCCTTTTAGAAATCCCACCAGGTGGTGCACCGCGCGTGCAAGAGCAGCCCACAAGCGAAAGTAGGTCAGAAGGGGAGTCAATTTATGCATTTTTTTTTTTTTTTTACAGTAAGAGTGTGTCGAGATTAAAGTCCGACTGATAAAACGTCTGGCAAAAAAAAAAAAAAAGCAAAGATTTAGGAGATTCCATTAAGCGCGCCTATCTTTTAGCGCATGCCGAAATCTCACATTTTCTCATAAAAGCTAATAAATTGTAAGCAAGATCGTTGCATTCATTATCTTGTTTTTAAATGGTCCGTGTACTGAGGACAAAAAGAAAAGGTCATAAAATGATAGAAGGAAATTTCACAATTTAACGGAGAACCTCAAGATACGCTTGAAACACACCATTACACCAAGATTTTTTTTAGATTATTTCAATTTCAATTCTTTTCATTTTAATTTTATTAGTGACCTTGAGAGCTTGATGTATGAACTTCTCAGATATCTGCAGCTTTTTAGGTGCAATACCGTTATCAACAATTTAATTATCTTAATTATTAATTAAAAAGCTTTTTGGGAAGTTAAGAAACTGGTTTTTTCACGTATTTGAAAATTATTTTTTTTACTCTATTAACTATTTTCAAAAAGCTTCATATCTGAATCTCTAATTATTGACAGTGCTGTTTGTCACACATCCGTTTTCAATGTACTCAAGTAAATGTTCTCTAAGGTTTGTCGTATCAAACATAAGATATCTTTATGTGTCGGTAAACATTATTTATAATTGTATCTTAATCAATGATTTTTATATAACTAAGTCAGGTTTCAACTGATTTTTGTTAAATAATTTTCTTATTTATTACCTAAACATGATTAATTATTGATTTTAAATTTAATATGAATAATGATAAAGTAAATTAATTTGAGTTGTTTTAAAAAATGCATTTATTAAATTAACATAAAAATAAAAGCAATATTTACATTGCAAGTTCGAAATTTTATCAATCGTTTTCATGTTTTTACATAGTAAATTAAATTTTAATTTAATTTAATTTTAATTTTAATTTAATTTAAAAAATTAAATTTTAATTTAATTTTCATCAGACTTATGCACATAAAAAAAAGGTGAAAGTTTAATAATATAATCCAAAATTATCCTTAATACGGTTTGTAACTCCCGTAACATTTATATACTATTAAATAAAATGAAAACAACTGTTACAATGTGATTAAGTTCTGTTAATATATATATATATATATATATATATATATATATATATATATATATATATATATATATATATATATATATATAACTATTTTTATAAACTAAATTACTATTTTTCTAAGCACATAACAGAAAATGTGCCATCTCAGAAATTGACCTCATCGCTTGACCAGGTTCAGGTGTAGCCGTCACACCTGAGCAGGAACACTCCTCTCCACATTCACGCCACACCAGTGGAAGGACTTCGGACGTCACAGATTAACGTGGAAATGTCCCCAACCTACAGAGCTCTAGCAACTTAGAGAGGGAGAAAGTGATCACCCTTTCCTTATCTTAACGGGAAAGCGGCGTGAAGTTACTGAGTTAATGGAGCTCTATTAACTTATATAGGAGAATAATCACAATTAAAGCTATAGATCCATTTGATAATTAATCCATTTAATAAGCTATAGATCCATTCGGGCAACCCTCCTCCTGAATTTGGTTTAGAAAGAGCCAGTATGTTCAAACGAAAAATTTTAATTCGTTCAAGAAAGGAACAAAAAATTTATTCCAAAAAAGCACAGTACATGCTTAGCAAAATAACATAATGAACTGCAATTTTTTTCTGAAACCAAATTATTATTCATTAAAATTACTAATTGAATTACTAAAAAAGTAGAGCTTTCATAACAGCATTTATATTGATAAAAAGAAGAAAAAATAATTTCTTATTTACTAAATTACTATCAAAAGCGATTGCATTTTAAAAAATCGATGTAATATTATAGTAATAACAAGTTTTATTTTATTTATAATGAAATTAAAATTACCTACTATATGGCAAAATTCAACAGAAATAAGAATGGTATCACGACTCTTTAATTGTGTGATAATATATATTTAATTCATTTACAATTCTAATAAAAGTTATTAATAAATACTGAAAAT
Source organism: Latrodectus geometricus (assembly GCA_026290005.1). Taxonomy (NCBI): domain Eukaryota; kingdom Metazoa; phylum Arthropoda; class Arachnida; order Araneae; family Theridiidae; genus Latrodectus; species Latrodectus geometricus. Next base: position 95,123 of record JAPDSC010025224.1, read on the forward strand.
TGCTTAACGCTAGAATCGTACGTGTCTAAACAAGAAACACGTGAAGTTTCTAAAATACAAAATTCATTGTTTCGAACCTTCCCCAGTCAGTATTAGAAGTGGAGGGAAAATCGTTTTCAATAAAACATGTTACGCTTTATTTTTAAATAATATATCCTTTGGAACAGAAAAATAGTAAAATTTCGTTATTTATTTAAAAATTCCTTTTTTAATATAAATTTAAAGAGACTACGATTTTTGTTATAAGAACTTTTATTGCGCCTTCCAAAATTCTCTTGAATAGTTAGAAATATATAAAATTATCATAAATATACATTATTTGTGATAAATATGGAATTATAAATATTTGGATTCTTACTGACTTTGTACAATTTGTTACTTCTCAGGATTTCAAATTGTATCGATAGATTGCATTGATAATATTTAATATTCTGTGATGTTCTTTTGTATAAATAATATATAAAATTAACGGAATAATAATTTTTACATTTGTACTATATAAAAATATACATACGTTTATTTATGCCAATCATGCGCACTATATATTCAGTATACATTCATTTATTCATGCACACACACATATATATATATTCTATTTTTATACATGTAAATTAAAAACATTAATTAAACTAGTTAAATACCTATGTAATAATCGAAAACAAATGGTCTGACTTTCAATTCGCAGAAAAATATTTAAAGTTGCAATGCACGCATTTTTTTGAAATGGAATAATTTTTGCAGCAGTTTTTCATCAAATTTATGTAATAAAAATCAGTGAAACTAGAAAGCTGTATCTGAAAGTGAACTTGTGTTGTCTAGAGTGGAGAAAGACAGGAGCCATAAATAGAAAAGGAGAGAGAGTTCTTCAAAACTAAGAGCTGCCTCAGGGGATGTGCGCTTGAATGGAGTTTCACAGAAAGGAAAATCGTCAATTGCAAGTAAATTGTGTTACGAAAAATGTAAGATGAAACTATTTAAATTTCATCAAAAAATATTAAAAAATTTTTTTAATATATTCCTTTGAAAGTTTCGTTGGTTTTTAAATAGAAAAATCTTAGATTTTTAAGTAGAAATAGGATTTGCATTGATCTGAAATAGTAATCCTTTAATATATAACAGAAAAAGCATAGTTTTGCAATATTTAATAGGAAATAAAGTGCTTATTCTAAAGAAAAAGTTCTTTTGAAAAAAATCGATCTGACAATACTCCTAATTTAAAGTTTTAATAAAGTTCATTGATTGGATAAGAAAAAATTGTATATATAACTCCCACGCAAACACGCCCCCACACACACGTAGTGAGAGAGAACTTTAATAAATAATATTTTGAAAATATGTGTTGGCGCAGAAAATAAAAAATATGAGGCAAAATTTAAAATCAAATAATAATATATAATTAATGAACTGAGCAAATAATCAAATATAGAATCAAAAATGAAAAATGATTAAACTTACAAGAATCCGATGGTATTTTGTTATTTGGCAAGAAATTTGGATCAAATATTTTTGTTATAGGAAGTGAAATATATTTCACTGTAATCATGGAATGCATACTATAGATTTTCACTACATAAAAATCCATTTTTTATAATACTTTACCGGAAGTAGAACCTAATTTTTTAAATGCATAATACTGGAAACTCTAATCCGTTATTTATGCGTTTACGTTTTTCACTCTTAATTATTTCCGAGAATGATCCTCAAGAAATCTTCAGAAATAGCTTATTTTTGACAAGTTAAGCTTTTTTGAATTTTTTCAGAAAAAAATATGTATGGGGAAATATCTACAACCACACCTAGCTTTTCGTACTTTCTAGATTTAATTCCGAAGCCCCAAAAGCGTGTTTACGAGAGCAAACGTTGAAGAGGAAAAGTAATACCTCCTCAAGGTCGGCAATCTCCGAAAAGCTAGAAATAGCAATGATGTGGAAGCCTCTGCAAAATGAAGGCAACAAAGAAGAAGATTCTATTTCTTGCCCCTAGAAAGATCATTGACTTCGAAGAGACTACCGAGGGATGAGTGTGCGTCAATAAGCTTATCAACTCTTGCGTCAGGCGAGGACTTTTTGGCTCAAAATTTATACCGATAAAACCAAGAAGGAAGTGAATTTTCGAAGCGGAAATATTAACTAACGGAATGATGACGTAAGGTTATCATTTCTCTTCCGCATTTAAAAGAGTACATGTTTATTATTTACTTTTTCTATTTCCTTTGGTCTGAAAAATATTGGAATTTTGGCTTAAATAGAACAATGAACTTCGTCATAAATATAGAATATATCCTACTGCTTAAAATTTTCCAAGGCAAAATCTAATAATAATATTTTTCCACTTAATACATACGGGAATCCACTTGACGTACCAATGATTATAAAAAGCAATTTGCAAATAGAATTACTTCAAACTTAGTTGTGAAATATGTACTTGTGATAATATACCATCCTGTAATATTTCAATATATTAATGTAGTCAATATGTTAATTACCTTAAAAAGTATTGGTAATGAAAAGGTGGAAAAAAGTTATGATAAAATAACTGATTTTTTGAAGATATAATTACAATATCAGCAATATTTTCTAATTATCAGCATTATTCAATTAATGAAAAATTTTAAATGTTTAAAGAATGTTTCTAAAAATTGTAATTTTATTTTTACGTGTTTTTATTTCATAATTTCTATTGATTCTTTTTTACAGGTAATAAAAATATTAGAAAAAATTACTGTAATTTTTGTTCGATGAAAATGTGTTATCATAAAAAATATTTAGGTCACATTTTTATGCAGTGTTAAATTATGCGAAATCTAGAAGTATTGATAATTAAGATTTTATTAATAGGATTCTATTATAAACTGAACTGCTAAGGAATTTATATCCTAAAATAATTGAAGTAAAAAATACAACTTTTTATGTCTACTGCCAAGTAAGAAAAAATGTTTCTGTTTGAAAAGATAAATTGACATCTGCTTAGCCATTCATCCGTAGTGCAAACTTTCATCAAGGAAAATCATTTTCGAGTTTCTAATCTTATCCATAAAACTTAGTAGTAATTGGTGTAATTATTATCAGATTTATTGCTTATTTCTGATTCTCTGATTTCCTTTTTTTTTTTAATTTCCACTTGCCTTTTTTAATTATTAAAAATATAAACATTCCAAAGAACTCAATGAAAGTTATTAAAAATGAAGTTCACAGAACTTTTTCTCATATATAAATTCACAAAAGAATCTGTGTTAGACCTTAACCATATAAGCAAATTGTTATCGTAAAATAAATTAAAAATAAAAATTAAATTCCTTGATTTATGGAAAATATGTGCTTTATCTAAAATATAAGAAATTACTTTTTAATGCTTTTTTGAAAAATTTTAAGTCAAGGATTCTACTCAGGTAAATTTTCATTACAAATTTTCTAGAAATTTCATTGTAAATTTTCTAGAATAATTACATTACAATACAATACGTCTTTTTTCAAAATAAATTTGAAACTTTTTAAAATAAACGCTGTTTAAATAATATTTTTTGCAGTATTATATACATATTCATAACTCACTCATTATCTAGGAAATGGGATTTTGATAGCACACAGCAAATAATTAATAATAAAAATAATTAATCTCCTTATGAAAGGAGTGTCTAAAAATTATAATTTAAATAAAGCTTCTTTATAAGACTATTGTATAATTATTAAGAAGCAACTTTATACCATTCGCGAAAAACTCATTTTTTTTTCTTATAAATACAGAACTATATTTAAAACTAGGCAAAGCAAACAACAACAAAGCAGTAAAAAGTCGTCTGCTTTAGGACGAATTATCGTTTGAAACCAAAAATTTTACAATGCCTCAAAAGGTTGGTGATGCCATCTATGCTATACAGAAAAGAACATCAAGAAATAAAAAGAACATAGTAAAAACACAATAAATTCAACTAATTAGGTCAACATTAGCCTGCTTGAGATGCAAGTCTGTAGAATAATTATTTCGAGAATGCACATATCCTAGAATATTATTAGAAAATAAATTAAAAATTGGGAGTGAATAGATAAATAAGAGTAAACAAACCACTACATTTATTTTCAACCAGGATAAGCCCTTCCTACCCGTCCAAAAAAAAAAAGTCATTTTACGTTAATGATAGCTCTAATTGTTAATTAAAAAATTATTGCAGCATCATTTCGATTTAGAGGGGAATTTTATAATAAAAACATACACCTGTTTCTGTTATCCAGTGTTTATTTGAGTTGAATTTAATTTGTGTAAATTATTTCGAAGTGAATTTTATTTTTAATTGATTTGAATTGAATTAAATATTATTTTGAATTTAATTGAATTTGATTTGTGATAACCCAAATTTAAAAATTATCCAATTGCTATTGCCTATAAGGCGTGGCATATTTCCATATAAATTATAATATGTATGTATATATATAATTACATATGTATATATGGATCACAATGCACGTACATAAAAAAGAGAGCACTCGATATGTTCAAATTCCAAGTCCAAACTTCGTAATTTATAAGCGTTCACAAAAATCTTAGCTTTATTTGTATTTTTTCCTTGTTCAACTCAACTTTTTTCACCAAAATGCAAGGAAATAAAAAAATAAGTTTGTAAATACAAGGTTTGAATATTTTATTTATCTTAGTTTTACAGAGAAGAGTTCTCTGTGATAAATATCGAGATTATCGACTTTTATTTTACCTTAGGAAAAGTGAAAGTAAAAAGAAAAAATATTCAAGCGAAATCATAAAAGTTTAACAGAATTCAAATTCATTGAGATATCGGTATAATACTTATATCAATATGAAATAACGGTATTTTTCTCCTTTCAGTTTGAGCCAAGTATTATACAATGTATAATAGATGAACATCACAAAAATATTTTATTCCTAAAATACACAGGAAATTTTTCATAATACTCCTAAAATACACAGTAAATACAAGTAAAATTTAAAAAATGTTCAAAAAAAAAAAGTAAAAAATGTTCAAATGTCAAAGTAAAAAAAAATGTAAAAATGTTCTTTATATTGGAAAAAATATATAACAGGCTAAAATTTATTTAACATTTAAAATCATTTAAATTTTTGAAAACCTCTGTATTTCCTTTCATCACAAGGGTGTGGATCATTTTATCAAAATGTTTAAGTAGTGAAAAAATTTTTACTTAACAGATATAACAAGTTTATTATCTGAAGCAAACCATCTCTTCAAATAAAGGAAAAAGTGAAAGTTCTAACTAGAGATATCTTTCAAGAGTAGAAGGAAGTTGCGACAAGGTGAAAAAAACGAATTTATAAATAAAACGCAATTTATAAAAACATATTCTAGAAAACGCAAAACTTTCTCTGATATAAATTATCCAAACAATATCATTAAATGATTTCCTTATATTGAAAAAAATATAACTATTTTATGAACCGGGAAATGCAATTTCATGGAAAAAGTAATTTATTTTTGTTTTGTAATTTTCATTTTATAGTCAAAGTAAAAAAATATTTAATTTATCAATTAAAAAAAGAAAATTATATTAGATCAAGGATTTTATCATTTATTTGAGAATCACACAGTTATTTTCAAATTATGTTTATATTAAATAATAACATTTAAATTTAACATTTGTATATGATTATTTTTTCATAATAAAAAATTATAAAATTTATTATTTTCAATTTATTAATAATTTTCTTATTTATATATTTCACTTTCTTCACTACTTGAACCACTTTAAGAAAGAGTTAGGTTTCACATCATTTGAGTGAATAGCAAGCATTTCAAATAGGTATAAAATATCCGATGCACTTTCTGAACATAGAAAAATGAACTTAGAGAATCATTCTTAGTTTCTGGCAACCAGATATATTCCCAATAAATAAATTCATTTGTTCTATATAATATTTTCTATAAACGTATAAAATTATATTAGAATTATTTAGACAATTTTTTATACTTGTTGTTTAACTTACTTTCTCTTTTTAATATTCAAAACATTTCCATCTACATTAAACGAAAGCTTACATAAAGCTTTACCAAAAGCATAGTTTTATTGATATAGTGAAAATTTTATTATCATTGAATGAATTGTATTTATTATTATATATTTTATTATTTTTTTAAAAAAAGCATGTTAGTATATAACTTTTAAAAAGGAGATAATTTAAAATTTAAAAAATTGCACTTAAGCATATTATAATCCTCAAATATCAATTTCAATTTAATCATCAAATATCAATTTAAAAAATACAAATATTAATCTAATGAAAACTTAAAAATATATTACTTACGTCACAACTTCCATAAAAACATGGTCCTCGTTTTCACGAAAACTACTTTATAAATGAAATTGTCCTCTTCTTATAAAGTCACTTGAATTTTCAGAATCACAATTGTCACCAAATGTTCAATTTTCAGTCAGGAACGCACAATACGGAAACAAGAGAAAAAGAATCCACTTGTTAAAAAAATATACAAAAGTACAAAACACTTTGTACAAATAAAAAAATGAAATAATATCCAAAATTAAAAGTTTCTGTAAGTTGCGGCGAGTGTCAAAGGCCAACGACCCTTTCACTAGTCGCTAACTGATCAACGGGAGAAATCCTCTCTCGGGATAGTCGGCGTGGAAGATGCTGCCTCTGTAACTGGCTCGGATCGAATGCGGGGCTGAATCCAGGTTCGACACACTTGCTGAGTCTATATGGGTCACTACCGGTCATGGCCAGAGTAGCAAAGAGAGAGAGATTTCACTTACTCCGGAGTTCGCAGTACTGCTGGCCCACTTGTGAGCCAACCGGTTTTTTGTCGCGTTTTGACCCACTTAATTTTTATTTATCTCTTTTTCTAATTTTGTTTTCATTTTTTATTTTTTCTCGCATCTTTCGCTAGTATCTTTATCATTCCTGAAGTCGAAATCCACTGCACCTTCTTTTGTTTTGCTTCTCTTTTTCCAGAATTTTTTTTTTAATAGACGTTTTCTGGAAGTCACGACCTTTTTTTTTTTTTTTTTCTCCCCATCGTTTTGAGTGTTCTTATGTCAAAAAAGTGCGTGTGTGTGTGTGCAACGGCATATCGGGGGTGGAGGTAGAAGTAGAGAAGTTATTTCTATATGTTACATGGCAGTGAGAATGGGCTATTCTCGGCGTTGTTTTCTTTGTTCGCTCTTCCTCAACTTTTATTTTAGTTCTTTGATCCCTGCGCTGCGAGTTCTCTCTCTGCTGATGCTTAGAATTTCTGTGGTTTTAAACTTGAAAACCATCATTGGATGCAGGAAAATAAATAAATGAACGATTGTTAATAGCAAGAATCGTCAAATCAATGCCATAGGAATGAAATGAAGTGAAACCTTAGTGTGTAAAGTTGCGCAACATTTTTGTGGATTCGACTAACATCTCAGGAACATTTGCAGTAGTTTGAATCAACTTTAAATCATAGATCTATCTAGATCCAATAATCCCACCTGTCGAACATTGAGCGCTTACAGAAAAAAAAAAAAAAAAGCAAATAATAGGCAATTAAAAACGCATAAAATCAATTAAAATATTGTAGTTAAAAAAATTTTACTTTCAGTTTTATCAGAAATATTGTTTACAACAGTG
>JAPDSC010025224.1:102728-117596 GCA_026290005.1 Latrodectus geometricus
ATAATTCATAGCTTTTAAAATTAATAATAACATTCTTTAAATAAATTAAACAAGTTTTCAGTATTTTTATTTTTCTATAAAAATTAAAAAATTTTACTCACATCAGTGTTTTTCTTTAAAAGTTAATGAAATGATTTCCAGATCTGAAAAATAAAGAATAAGAGTTAAATTTTTATTTTCAACAAGAAAATAGGAGGTATAAATACATATTGTTTGCCATTGTAATAAAATTCAAATCTAATACAGAGAACACTAAAGCATTTATAAGTAAAGACAAAAACTTCGAAATTATTAAACGTATCTAATATATATATATATATATATATATATATTATTATTAAATGAATGTTCATAAAACTTATTAATCATTCTGATTTGCAAAGCTAAAAAAATAACTTTTGTTGCTTAATTTATAGTAGGCGCTGATTTAATCCCAATTCAACAATGTCAAAAGTTCGAATTTTATAAATTGTGCCTTTTTTTGCGTTATAGCACTTGTAAAATAAATGTGCACACTTCAAACAAGGTATATTTCTTATTTCCATAATCTCATTTTAATAATAAATACTACTCCTTTCATCAAGAATAGATTGCAAAACATTCAAATTGAATGAACTGGTGAAAGTAAAGTCACGTGATTACTGTCAACAGCACGTGCACGAGCGAATCTCGGTCTTTTTTTTTTTTTTTTTTCTCCCGTTGACCTTAAGGCAGAATATGAGAATCACATTTAAAACAGTTTCTCTCCTTGAGGTTTTCTGCTTTTTATTTGGAAACACAATCGACAGGAATGACGGCAACTTGGGATAAGTAATTTTCCCGTTTTTGTTTCATTGCATTAATAGAACTTAATTAAAATTGCAACCAAGTTAATGAAGGATGACAAACTACCCATCATTAATCTTAGCACATATTTAAACAATTTTAATCGTTTTCTATTTTCTTTAATTCATTTTTATCCATTTCTTTTCAGGTAAAATATAGTATCTGTTGTTGTCTTAAAATAATCGTTCGCATTTCTTCTAATGAAACATTAATATTATTAAGACCAGAATTACGAATATATATTAATCTTACCACAGAAATAAAACGCGTGTACCAATTCCTCATCTATCTTGTAACTAGATGAACTGTAATATTTGAACTCAATTTGTGATTAGTTAAAGAACAGTTCGGACTACAAACAATTTCCAGAAAGATTTTTATGTTCATACAACGAACATATATTTAGATAACGAACTAAAACGAATTCCAACGAACAATTCTCGACTCTCGGAGCATAATGTGCTGTTGCCAAACCAAAAGGACCAATAATCGTTTTTCATTTTTATTGCCTTACTTTATTTCATTATTAAACTTTAGTTCTATATGTATTGAAAAAATATATAGGAAAAAAAAATTTTCCAATAGAATTTCTATCAGCAAAGAAGACCATCAATTTCGGTTTTGCTTTCATTCAAAACCGAAACTGATTTCATTTTGAACGCTTCTTCACTCCGTTGATTATTGGACATGTTCTTTAACGCCCCATAATCAAAAAATGAAATGAACTAATTAATATGCAAGACTATATGTGTAGGTATTGATTTTTAATTTAAACTTAATAAGAAATAATACCTTTTTTTAATTTAATTTTTAGAGTCTCCAGTTCGAATTGATCGATTTCACAAAAAATCTATGGTAAATCGATGAACAATTTGGATAGCGAACAGTCTCTTAACTGATTATGTTCATTAATCGATCACCCATTGTATAAACAATAAGTATTGGATATGTTAAAGAAAATTCCGTACGGCAGCTACTTTCTCTAAATATTTTAAGAAATTCAAAACTAATTTCTTAATTCCATACTACGATATAAAGAGGTGATATGGGACAAAATTTTATATCAATACTAGAAATTTGACTCTTCCTATATTAGTTCTCACTTTTTGGAGTTAATAGTCGATGCACGTTACTTTTTTTAATAAATACATGTGCACTAAATATTACAGTACACGTTTAAACTGCAATATTTTTTAAATCGGAACTATTTTTTTAAACTTTTTTTTTTTTTAAATTGGGTAACTTTGAACTCTTAAAACCTATTTTAAAATAAATTAACTTATTTGATACTAATAACAGTGTATGTGATTGCACTTATTTTTTGAATGTGACAAATTCTTCTTAAACATGTGTTCTAAGCTATTAGGTCAGGGTGACACGACAATAATTTAAAATTTATTAACACAGCTCAAATAATAGCTTACAAGAAATTTCCTTTGAACACCATCAAAAGCTTATCTAAATATGATAGAATTTCTATAACAGTAATTATCAGGAATTCTACTGTTTTTGTTTTTATCATTTTTCCAGAAAGAAAAAAAAATGTTTTGAGAAATTAAATTAAGTTGTATAAGATAGTTTTATTTCATAGGTATATGGTAACATTTATATGGAATATTAAATAATGTGAGCGGTTAAACTCAACAATATATCTGCCTATTTATATTTTACTCTAATAATTCTACCTATTTCCCAAATGACACTGGAAACGGCGGTCATGCATTTTTTAAACTTTTAAAATTACATAATTGGAGTTAGTATTTTTAAATTTATAAAACTAAATAATAATGATTTAAATAATTCATTAATGATTAGGGCACATTGTAGACTAATGATATATATATATATATATATATATATATATATATATATATATATATAAACAAAAGAAACAAAAAAAACTGTCAATCTTGTGTAAGTTAGTGGATTCAATACCAGGTTCAGGTGAAGATTTTCGAACTCAAAGTGCTTTTGCAATATAAATGTTTCGTATAATCATATGTCCCTACCATGATGTGGTTTGGAGAAGAGAATGCCAACACAGGTGTCAACCTCGTCACTTTAACATGACTCACAGTTATGACACTAGTGGCTGTTTTCAACAACTTGGGTAAAAAAAATAGGCAGGAAGGAAATATTACTAATGAACTATCAGGCAAAATAGTTAATTTGAAGTTGATTCAACTTTTTAGAATTGACAATTTTGAAATCAATATTCTGTACAAATTTCAGAAAATTAGGTTATTTAATATCAAGTGTTTAGTCATAAAAGAAATAAAAAAAAATTATCTTTATTGATTTTCCGTAAAAGATTTTCCTTGTGTATCATTTTTAGAAATCGTGTGAGTAAAATTTACTGAATTTGCTGAAATTAATATTTATTTTTGCATACAAAATAAATAAATGGTGCAAATAAACGGATTTAAAATTATTTTTGTTTTCATTCTAATTTATGTAAATTAAAGGAAGTTTGCCTTAAAGTTTGGAAATAGTATGCATTTTATTTTCATTTGGAATTGAAACTTCTGACAAATCTCGTTTCCCCGAAATTAACTGGTAAGTGAAATGGATGGACTTCTGTTAATCTTTTGCAGTTATCTTAATTGCAAATATCCGCCATTTGACCTCTATTTCAACTGAAAAGGAAAAATAATGTATAATACCAATGGTATATAACGCATAAATAGAATTACACAAGACGTGTTTTTTTATTATAAAATAAGGTTTATTTATTATTAATCAGATTTCAAAGCATGGAAAATGTATTGCATAAATATTAATATGAGCAAAAATGATTCAATTTTGATAAATATTAAAGGCCAAAACTTTCTGTGCAAGTATAGACAGGATAGAAACTGCTTTTAGGTAGATTGGATAGAAAATGTGACAAAATCTTAAAATATAAGCTTTTATCACAATTAAAAATTTAAATTTCTGCATTTGGTAACTACAATCTTATTAATATAGTTAGGAGATTCACACTCATTTTACTTCCACACTTTATATTCTTGTCTCTCAGCGTGATTTTTTGATTAGTCAAATTAATAGAATTATGGTCACCTAAATGATAAGAGCATGACATCACCACTGATGATACCTCACTCTGAATGGTAAACTCTTGCAATATGCCTTCGAATAATATCACATTTTACAATCCAAAACATTACATTAAAGGGGGAATTTTTTCCATGAAAAATAAAAAGAAGGATTTACTGACATTCATTTTATTTACTTAATTTTTAATTAAATACAAATAATTAATAAATAGTTTTGAATAGCTTGATATTTTCCATAATTTTATAGTAAATTTTAATTCTTCTATCTCTTTTATTTAATAAAAGCATTTTAAAATTTATTTCAAATTAGATTTTTGCTTTTGAAATTTCTTTCATTTTGAACATTTCTTTATTCATTATATGTTTAAGCCCGTATAACAGACTGATACAAAATTTATTCAAACATGCCACTATAACTTCGTTATAGTAAAATGCATGAATATTTTATTATATATTTACGATCTTTTAAAAAGGTCTAATTCTAGAATAGGTACAGGCAAGTATGCGGGTGCAACAACAACCATCTTTTAAAAGCAGCTTTAATTTTTAGGGTGAAAAATATAATAATGATCAACAGAAAACTATTTTGGAGGTTACAAAGTATTTCCAAAACAGTCTGTTTTGTAATGTCGCTTAAACATATCTTTAACATGTGAATTAGTCATATATTAATATCTTTAACATAAGACTTAAATATTCTTTAACATATGAACACTCAGCAATAGCGTATTCAAGACTGGAATACCTATTATTATTGAATAGTTAAATCGATTGCTAACATATATTTTCTTATTTAAATCAAAAATTCATTACAAATTCTGAAATATTTAAATTACATGTCATTTGTTTGTGGTTAGTATTTTATATCTTATAACTTCGCAAATAAATTTATTATAAAAGTAAACAATATAAATAAAGATTTATGTGTGTCTAAGGATTTAAAGAAAAATCTAAGTCTTTGGACAGATTTTCATTGCTATGTAGTTCTCTTTAATATCTATTAATATATTATATTGTAATTTTATTTAATTTACTGTTTTCAGCAATGAGCCTTACTTAATAAATAATTCAAAAGATTTATAATTGCTTAGCAAATTATAGTTTGAATTACATATTTTTTTAAAACGTAAATAATGAATCTCGATATAATTGAATTTTTCAAAAGATTAAATGATATTATCATTAAAATACTTAACTATTAGGAATTATAAACACAGCAAATTATCTTAGATAAATCTTTTTCTTTTCATAATTTTACCAAACTAGCTGGTAGTGGTAAAAGATATCTAATAAATAAAAAATTTTACTCGCAATTGTGAGTTGATCTTACAATCATTTTATAAGTCTAATTTTCCATATAAATATGTATTAATATCATTAAGTTATTACAATGGTTGTAATAACAATACATTTACAAATAGCTTTAAAAATGTGTATACATCAACAATAAGTTTTATGATTTATTTACATTGATGACGTGATGTCCCTGTTGATATACATTTAATCGCATATTTCATTGATTTACTTTTAAACTTGGTAGCTAGTTATAATTCTTTTAATGCAAGTTTTCATGTAATTAATGTTTATCAATGTATATTTTGATATAACTCTGCAATCAATTATATTGTTATTAAAATTGCAGCATATGTCACAGCATCGGTGTAGGCGAAGTAAAACCTATTCAGAAAAATATTACGGTTCATATATAATTTATTTATAAATACAAATCTTTCCGTTCTACAAAGGAAGTTATTTTTTAAAAACAATTCTAACAAGAAATAAAAGGATTTGAACGTAACCTATAAACAGTTAACAACTAAGTAATTAATAACTTACCCGAGTAGAAGTCGGACAAAGAGGAAAAGAGCAGATGCTCCGATAAGGCACTCCTTAAAAGCTACACCAGAGCTTGTCGATTTGTGTGAGGAATGGATGAGAAACTGGGCTTTTTATACGGTCGGGGAAACTGGCTAAAAGTACATTATCTAGGAATTGGAAAAATAAAGAGTTCAATTAGAAACTTTTCGAGCAAGGTCAACATATAGATTAGTTTTTAAGTTTTTTAACCGGGGGGATGGGAAGACGATGTTTGAGAGAGTTCTAAATGGTGAAAAAATGAGTGAAATCCACCTCCTTATTTTGTTGCCCACGGGGCTACACTTTCACTAGTCTTGATAAAAATTGAGGACACTTAATTATTTACCATTGACAAAGAAGATACACTTTTGACCTCGAAAATAACGCTTGCTGAATTTTGAGTGCTTTCAGTGAAAAAAAGGTGATATTATACCCATCAATGGTAACTTCAAGAAAAAGGGATGGAGTAAAAAAAAAAAAAAATGAAGGTTGACCAAGTGAATAAGAGCAAGACCGAAATAATTTTTTAAGTTCAAGGAGAGATTTTGACAAAAACTCACCTTGATAACCACTTAATAAGTTTCGGATGGGGAGGAAATATCTCTCTAATGGGTTTTTATTTCATCTCATAAATAATGATTTTACCAAAAAAAATTTTGTTTTTCCCACGAAAATTAAAAATTTTGTTGAAGAGTTAGATTTTAAAAATAATATATAAAACAGATAACTAATAGCGCCCAAAACATTTGATATTTTCTTAATCTTAACGAAATTGAACTTTATTCATAATTAGTGTTTTAAATAAAAATTAATCAATATAGCATGATTTTTATTCATAGGTCTATCATTAAAATTTGGTTTTGAGATAGTTGACATTTCGCGCAATTTCCGTCATATAGGATTTTCAAGAAATATCATCAGAAATTGTTATTGTGCTTTCATTTTTTTGTGAATAATAATAAATGTCAGCATACATACATACATACATACATACATACATACATACATATATATATATATATATATATATATATATACACATTTTTATATATGATACTTCTAGTTTTATGTCTAGCAAATGTAAAATTTGTATAAAACTCTGTAAATCAAAGTTAATTACTATGAAATGTTATTAAAATCACTCCATACTGCAACGTAACTGAAAGCTAAAACCTGTCAGTTTAAATTTTCACCTCTGTTTTGGGAAACAGGTATTCAATGACGTGCAAAAGCAGCACGATTAATTTTACACTGAGCTTTAAATAGATGAAACTTATTTAATATGGTCTGATAGAGTTCATGCACACAATTAAGTGCATTAATACTTCCAGGCAGTATGATCGAAGCAGAAACTACTCACATGGATTCATTGAATTCACGAAACTGACTTGTGCCGCCGTAGCATAGTTGGTTGGAACGTCAGTCTCGTAATCGCAAGGTTGTGGGTTCGATTCCTGTCCGACTGAAGACCATCCTATTCACGAATGGGGCACGTAAAATATGTTGTGGTTGCAATGTCCTCCATGTTTCCATTTCAAATTAATATCTCTGGGGTGGTATGAGTCAGGCCTAAGACCCAGATGGTGCTGCCATCGATGAACCAAATCGTACTTCCCCCCTCTTGAGAGGGTGTTCCGTTCAAAAAAGTAAGGCACTCTTTCTGACTTCATTCGTCTACTCTCAGACGGGTGGGCTTGGCTCCCTCACGTGTCATGAGTAACAACAACAACATATAAACTGACAGATTGTTATGGCTTCTCAGCGGCCTAATTTCTTTTTGTTCTCTCGAATTTCCTTAAACATAGACTTTTAATCATTCCATTTTTAAGGAAATCAAAGAGACGGTTTTAAAATTGTTTTGATACTCCTGAACGCAATGCAGACAGTATGATATAATTACACAATTGCAAATGTGACAAGCTCTACTCTCAGTCAAATTTATACAATATGAAGCCTCACATTTAATTCTGTAGCTATATTGCCTCTCTACGTTTGCGGAGCAATTATCAATCGATACTTTATCAGTCGGTGTCTTTAAAAGTCGATACTTATCTTTTGCATAACTTTTGTATCACCAACAGATCCCTAACAGATGAAAGCTGTTATCATCCAAAACGTTTGGCCTTGCAAAAAAATCTGACACGTTGTGAGCTTTCGCTGTTATAATTCTTGGAATCGAAATCACGACCAGCTGTCATCATTGCAAATTATTAAATATGCTTTCTTCATACATGTATAAATTGAATGTAAAAAGAGACCGCATAAAGCTGTAACTGATGAAGTGCATTGTTTTATTGCTAATCTGCTGAATGATGGACAACAGACTGCCATTTGAAAGCAGAAAAATTCTTAGAATAATCTTATACTTCAAGTTAAAAAGAGATTATCATCTTGAAATTGTATCAAAGTTTAACGGAATATTTTTAAGAATTCGTTTGGTTTCAAAATTTATAGACCATAATACTAACTAAGGAAATCACCTTTAATGAAGTATAAATTATTAGTTTAAGAAATTCAAAAATCGTAAAATATTTAAATACATTTTTAGTAAGATCGTTTAATTTATGTGCTGTTAAAAATAAAAAATTTAATCCCATAATATGTGAGGTTTTAAATTCACTTTGTTAAGTATTCAAGTGCTTTCAATTTTTCTTTAATTGAACATGATAATTATGCAAAATATTTAATTTATCAAAACCAGAAACTATTAAAACACAAATGATATGTATTACTGTTATTAACTACTTTTCTGATTCTTTTTACCCATAAATCCAACGAAATTTTCTTTTTGCTACAAGTTTTATTCAATGAAAAGTTATTCTTACTTTGTTAAATATACTAATCTCGACAAAATGTTGAATAATTGAAAATTGCTGTTGCGAAATTAAATAATAATAATAAAAAAGCAAACATAATATATTAATAAAATAATTTTAAAAAAATAATAATAATTTAAACTCTTACAAATATCCACGTCTAACTTCAAATGAGCCAAGACCTCATCGAAATTCAGGTGACAAGTAGATCCACAAAGAACCAGTGAGCACTGATAAATGTCAAGATCAATAGCCATAGAATATGCACATTGTAATAACCCTTTTTGAATTTTAAGGTTTCTCTGTGCATTGACATTGTAGTCCCTGCAGGACGTATTGTTTGGCGGGCCTTTCAGCTTTTCAAAGAGAAGAACTCTATTTGCAAAGCTGAACTTCTGCGTGACAATGAAGAGAAGGGGTGTAAAGTAGCAGGCCTTATTTTGGTACACCCTGGGTAGCGCTAAATCTACTGCAGTTTTGCCTCCTTCTTTGTATCTTTTATTAAAGCGTATTGAATGAATTAAAATTAATCGGGTACTAAAGTGAGAAGTAAACCAACTCTTTTTTAAAATAGTTTTTATGGTATAAGCACTTAAAATAATTACAAGTCATTTTGAATTTCTTATGACAAATAGAAAGGTAAGGTTCTACGTAATTTATTTATTTTTTTTTTTTTGAGTCTTGGCGTTGGACAGGGAGTTTCTGCAACGCATATTTACTTTCACTAATTTACATAGGACTTTGTAGATTGCACAAACCCTTTTGAAATCATTTTATCCAAATTTTAAGACTAAAAATGTAGGAAGATAGCTCATTTCATTTTATATGAGACTGGTGTATATAAGGGAAACACGGAAAACAATCTTCAGCAATTGTTTTCAACAAGAATTCAGTGGAATGTTTTTTTCGATTTAAAACTTTGCCTATTTCCAATGGCAAGGCAAATAAAAACGAACAGCAAATAAATGCTGAAAAGTAACTGAAATTTAATGGCTCAAATGTTCTTTACCATGACAGTACACATTGGATTTTCCGAAGATGGTTCGCATAGATTCCACTGCTTTGTCATTCATGGTCAGCCAAAAAATATGGAACAATTTAAAAAAGAACTATTTGAAAAATGACCCTTTTAGTTCTCTCAAGCCTTTTCCAGCAATTTGCAGAGCCAAAGAAGGAAGTCCCTTCCATATAAAGTAATACCATCTGTTAAATAAATCTCAAAAATCGAATTGGGGCACTTTCGCATATTAATCTTTATTTACTTGATAATGCCATTGATTTAAGCACATAAACTCTTTTTTTTGGATTATATTCAAAATAGTTATAATCTTTACAGTAATTTTTTTATTTAATATTGTTACGCAATAGTAGCTTATGAAATTAATTTTAAAAATAGAAAAAACTAAAGTCTAAATTAATATCATTCATAAAAAGCCTTGTTGATGAAACGTATGTAACATTATAATTTTTATAAAAGTTGAAATGTTGGATTTTCATAATTTTTAATTGTTGAATATATTTATTATTATTCATTTAAGGATGAAATTATAAAAAAGAATATTATAATGATTACTTTTTGCATAACTCAGAATATAATGTCAAAATAAATTGTACGATTGTATAAAATAAATCTATCAATACTGTAAAAAAATAGAGCATATTATAAGTAAATGATGCTTAAAATCCTTTTTAATATAGAAAATTTTTTCCAAACATTTCGATTGACTAAAATTTTTTTGATATAAATTTTTAAATAAGGAAATTGCTGCCATCGAAAGCAACTTTAGACATTTACATTTCGATAACGGTATATATTCCCTGAAAGCGCAGCTTATATTCGATCCAGCAACCAGCTTATTGATTATTTTAAATTAAAGTCTTCAAATCCTAGTGAGGAAAATTTTGAAGTACAATTTTATTACAAAACAAATATATATTTTAAAATATGAAAGTGAATGTAGTTTTATGTATATTTTATGATAGGTTTTAATTTTTAGTTCTAAATTATCTTTATCAGAATTTTATTCTTCAAATTACTTAGAGTACTAGCATAATATTATTTTTCTAATCGAAGTCATTGAAATTAAGATACAAATTGTATAGCGCAAAAAGAAAAAAAAATAGCATAAATGAGACCGATAAGTACAAGCTTTTGTAAACTATCTAAAAATTTATTAAAATAAAATTTAATATGTTTAGTATTGAAGTACTAAAACTTTTTTGAAATATTAAAATGATTGCTACTAAATTACTTCTGTGCTAAATTAACTGTAACCAATTTCTTTCTCAACAATTACTTTACCATCTTTCTTTTGATAAATAAGTACAGAAAAACATCAATTGGTTACTTCTAATTCGTTTCCTGTTAAAAAAAAATAATAAACGATAAGATATAAAATTTTTAAATTGATAAAACCCATTTTTTAATGTGCATTAAAACAAACTAAAGCTAGACCAAAAAATTTGCTATTAGCACATTTGTGCATACAGGAGTAATTTGTATTAAGTATATTTGCATATCAATATATTTGTCAAGTTAATTGTATAGTTCTTAATGAATTCCTTTTTGTCTTTCACAAGGAAGAATTTTTCAAAATTTATTTTTGGTCGTTTTTCAAGTTGTATATATTTTTTATATATCGTTATAGAAATTTGAATTTTTAAATAATTCCCACTCGCACATCAATCGTCTTAAGATACTTACTTGAAATTTTCTGAATATTTTATTTCCATTCGATGTTGTAAGGGATTAAATTCCCTTTTCAAAAATCTGATTAAATGATTCTGTGAACCGAAATTACTAATTATTTATCAGCCAAAATTTAAATTACTATTTCTAAGTTCAAGCGTATAATTCAATCTGTAACTATTTAAAAGTTTGTGTCCAAACTTTAATCAAATATTTTAGTTAAATTTAAAACTATACAAAAGTAGAATCTAACTAATAAACTTTTTAGAGTTAATGCGTTTATATGGATTCTGCTAGCTTGAGGAAAGAATTGTAGTTGAAATGATATTAAGTATTATTCATGCTAATTCTATTTCTTCTCAAAACTTTGTTGTTTCGATTATGAAAAAAATATGACATTTCTTTTAAATCACTTTAGATTCTGTAGAATTATTTGTTGATGTATATATCTTGTTTCCAATTTTAATTTGCTAATTAATTATTTTGATAATTTACACATTGTTTATGAAATTAAAATGTTTTATTATTAAGCTTTATTTATAAAGTTAATATCATGGCAATTAAATATAATATTTTTTGTTCTTTATAATGATAACATCTTCAATTGGAATTGGAATCTAAAGCATGGTTTAATTGAAGTTTACCATCAGTTCACACATTGATGTATTTTGTTCATTTAAATAAATTTCAAATTCCTTTTCTTTCATTTGTTGTTGTTGTTTTAATTGGCAGTATGAAGTGCGCTGCTTCACTTTTCCAACTGAACAGTAATTTAGTGTGGAGTCCGTCTTCTTCAGTACACATATACCATAGGTATCCGTATATAGGATAGCCAACCATTCATACTCTATTCATATAAGGAAAGGACAAAAATAGGCGAGAGAGAAAGTACATCCATGCCCGAACCCGGATTCGAATCCAGAACCTTCCTATCCGCAGTCAGGCACGCTGACTACTAGATAGGGTGGGCGGTATTTCCTTTCACTTTTCTCTATTAATTGATCGTTGAGATTCTGTGTTGTTCCAGACAGTAATATTCAATAGAAGTTTTCCAGTATTTTCTATTATCATTGACGCTCGTTTTTGCGAACCTCTAATTTACGAACACTCACTATTTCATGTGTGTCTCATGGACACACATCTTGGTATATTTTTCAATGTTTTTTTATTTCATGACTGAAAAACTCGGATCAAAATTTTTACTGGAGCATCCCAAGATAACTAAATTAACTGCTAATGCTCTGCTGATCCTGGATTTTTTATGCAATTCGTTTGGAGGTTTTCCATTTAAATAAGTACTCATACTAATTTAACTCGCATCTTTCAGCACATGCATCTATATTTCAAGGCATTTTGAATATAGACTCACATGTAACTCATACGTAAGAAGAACAGGAAGATTAAGTGATTGAAAACAATAAATGTGAAACTGGAAAATAACTTTCGGATATCAAAAGTAAGGAGAATTACTTCATCATCTGTCATTGTCAAACAAGAAGAACTGTTACAAGATTGGGCTACTTTTATTGAATAAACAACAGTGAAAAGTTTACCTACATATTAGAAAGATATAGTTTTAAAAATTTAGTTTTGAAACAGAAAAACTGAGTGAGATTATTTTGTCTGATTCTTTACCAATAAAATGAAAGTAAAGATTGTTTTTAAGAATAAATTTTCGTTTGCATTGTTTTTCATATAATGTATAGTAAATAATGTTTCCTTACAAAGAGACAGCAGTTTGGTCTCTAATTAATCCATATTAATGTCTAACGTTTATTATTTTTTATTTTATGAACTTTTGATTGTAAACATTAATTTACCGATCCCTACAAGTTAATAAAAATGAACCATGTCTAGTATTAGCTAGCTATCGTTTTAGACATGCGACGTGAGCAGCTCGTAGAATTAGTTCTTCTAAAAACAAGTGGGCCTTTCTGCTCTTCCATTGTAGAAGAGCAAAAATGCCCAATCTATTGTATATACCCCCTTGAATTATGCCAAAATGCATTTTTCAGCAATGACATTTGTTTAGTGAGAACATTTCTTCGTTGTGCAAATCTTTCTTTTTTCTTCTAAAATATTCACGTAGATTATATACCATGTTGGGGTGCATTGTTTGAAAGTGCCACCGCAATTTACCTGTTCTAAAATTCTCTCTGATCATAGAACTTTAAAACAGGTTTAACAATCGGGTTCATTTTTTATTCTACTGAAATGAAGTTGCTATCTTATGGTAAATTCCCGAGTTTTGCATTATTGCTCCAATAAAATTTTTATAAACTTTTTAAAAAGGAAATGTTATGGAGAGTATGTTATGCTTTCGTATACGAATGGAAAATTAGAATGTTTATGTATTTATGAAAGAAAAGACAATGAATAAAATTTATTAATTCAGACAGGTATTGTGTTGATGCTGTTTATCTTAATATAACATAATAATATTAATCAACCTCAGTCAGTTTTTAGCATTTCCGCCGCAATAAACGTCGAAGCATGATTTTTATTTGTATTATTAATTTCGACATCAAAATTTTATCTTCTTTATGAAAAATACCCATAAAAATTTCTTATAACACGACAAGCGTCATGAACACTAGTGAAATAATTGAAGATTGGAACATCTGCCGTGATCGTTTTGCTTAGAAATAATTTTGTTCTCCAAATTAGCTATTTTGTCTGCGAATTTCCCCCTTAATATAATATTCTTTTAATGCAAATTCAGCCTTGTTTGCTTAATTCATTTAGTTTTAGCAATCACTAAGTGTTATTCAAAAAATAAACTTACGATATGTAAATTATTTTGTAATGAATTTCGGTTCAGACCAACAATTTTCCCTTCATACTCAGGACAGAGAATATTTGGTACCAAAACTTAAAATCATTTAATAACGACTTTCTGTAAATCCATCGTTTAACTAATACACTCAGTCTAGTTGTCTGGAAGCAAATCTTATCATGTGATCATTTTTCTTCAAAAGCACTCTCGCTTTTTTCCCGCTTTCTTCTCACAGAATTTGGGGCAAAACAAGGTTGAAGCTGCAGGCTATGCAATCTTCCACACACATCGTTGCTTCTTCACAGCGAAGAGTAACTAAATAAAAAAAAAGACTGCAGCCCTATATTCAATGACACTCTACCTTTCATATTTCGCTTGTTGTTGTTTTTTTTAACAAAGGAAGAGAGTTTCTGTTTTACAGTCAGTTACAGAACTGTATTACAGGATAAATTTTGCAATTTTATGCAATATTTTTTAACTTTGTTATTTGTTTTCAATACTTGGTAAAATCTTTATTAAATATTTTTTATTGTAAAACAATATTATTAATAAGCACTCATACAATTTTAAATTAAATGTTTATTATAAATATAATATTCACTTATAATACTAGCTAAACTATAAACAATTTGCTAGCTGGAATTAAAAAATTAATTCAATCTAAAAATAAGTATGATTCTAATACTACAAGTTTTTGAAATTTAAATATAGTTAATTAATTGAAACTATTTATTTTAAGTCATTAATACCATTACTCTATAATTTATATATTTTATAATTCTAAGCTGTTTTAAAATACAAACATTATACATTGCTAAGGGAGTTTTACCTTATAGGCATGTTTCATAC
>JAPDSC010025224.1:122596-141850 GCA_026290005.1 Latrodectus geometricus
GATTTCTTTTTTAATTAAGCTCGAGTTTTCTAATTTATCATTATTTAAGCCCTAATTTGTAATAATTACTTACTGTACAAATTTGAGCCTAGAATTTAGGTTACCTTGGAAATTATGGATTTCTTTTTTAATTAAGCTCCAGTTTTCTAATTTATCATTATTTAAGCCCTAATTTGTAATAATTACTTATATCTGGTTTTGCATATAATATTTTTGATCGTTTTCTGTGAATGTTTTTAGTTAAAACCTAAAGATATTAAATTATTTTGTGCTTGCTTAGATTTAAATCTAAATGTTTAGTATTTTATTTAATTACACCCAATCTAAATTATTACGAAAATATTACGGAAGCAGTGGCAACAATTTGCTGAATCCCTGGTGGAAGCCAGCATGAGCATCAGTGGCCTAGATCGTAGAAGGCAATTAATTTCTGCCAGCACTAGTTGTCTCTGCGCTTCTCAAAAGGATATCTCTAAAGCGCGTCTCCCAACAATTTTTTTCGAAGTAGTGGGGCCTTTTTTAGGTTGCGAAGACCTAAATCTTGGTTGTGCCCTTCAAAATAAATATCCTCGTGTTACCTCGACTGAGCAAGCAGCTCACAGTAAGATTATTTTTGCTGTTATTACGTGGCAATGTGAACAACAAGGAAGACCACTGTATTTTCGAAAGAAATTAAGGTATCACACCCATAATGGTTTCTGACAAACAGTTTCAACTTTAAAAAAGATCCTTTGTTTATTGAAGACAAAAATAGCTAGTAAATGCTTATATGTCTTTAAAGTGTATCTTTATGTAAATAATATATTGTTTCCTTAGAACATTAGAACGGAAATCCGCTTGAAGTATTGGTTAGGATATATCATTATGAAATACAAGCTTATAAATAAAAGAAAAAACCTTTATTTTACTATAATATTAAATTTATCTTCATTTCTATTATCCTATATATTTTGCTAATTAAGATACTTTTAACTGAATAATTTAAGGTGAACATCTAATAGTATCAAAATTACTATTCAAAGTATTATATTGTATGGAATACTCGTAATACATAAAGGTTACTTTTTTTTTCATTAGAAATAATATTAGTTTTTTTTATAATAGTATGTTATTAAAAAATTATATTTAATCTTGGAAGTACTGGAAATTTGTGGTACATTATTGAAACTTTTACTATATGGAACAGATTATAAAATTTCTTTCACTTATTTGAATAATAAAGGATGCATAATAACTAATATCCCAAATTACTTAATATATTGTTAATATGAAATGAAATTCAATGCACTTTGAAATAAAAATTCTATTGAGTCTTCACGTACTCTCTGTTGCGTAAAAAATCCGTAACTGATTGATGGAAATTTTCCGTAACTGAATTTGGAAGTGATGATTCTCAACCATTGTGCCGCGGCACTTTTGTTCGCCGCCAAATTTTAAAAATGTATATAGTAAAAATTAGAATTTTTTTATTATGAGTAAAATAATAAAAGTACTGTTGTTTTAGTAGTACATATTATATTATTTTAAATTCAAAATTAGAATCCTAAACTATTTTATACAGTACATTAATAGGTCTGTATACAGCTTCTAAAGTTATCTTTTTTTGTGTGTGCCGCCAAATTTTGAAATCGCTAAAAGTGTGCCACGATAAAAAAAAAAAGGTTTGAGTTATAGCCTGCAGGAAGTAGCTTATATAACTACTCGTTTATATTATATATTTTTTGTATCTTTAGCACAAATAACTATGTTTTCAACTATTCGCTTAAATCCTTGTTTATTTAATTGAGTCTTATCTGTACTAATTTTAATGGTAGGCAATTTATTTTCGTAAATCGGCACATCAAAATTTAGTGCAAAGAAAATATTTTCCTTTTACTAAATTTCATGCCATGCAACAGTAGAAAATCGACAAGTTAAAAATAGTGTAAATCCACATTTCTGTTTCATAATGACGGACGAATCACATTTCTCTTAAAAGCTATAATTTTTTGTATATGTATTAGTGTGGAATGAACATAATGTATTTTCAATATTGTTATTACATTTTTATTCTGCTTATAATAGTCTCAAATATAATTATATGTAATTTTTGTTTGTAAAATAAGCACATACATTATTTTATTCATTCAAAGAAATAAAATATAAGTGTATGTGTTTGCTTTAATATAATACAATCCGCACAAAAATAAGGAAACAAAATTGTTGCTTTATAGAATTGTTTCAATATTAATTATTTTGTTAGATAACAGGAATTTTATTTTTGAATCTCGTTTATTTAAAAATAAGTTAATTTATTTGAAGAAATGCTATTAAATATCTATTAAATCAAAAAAGATATTTAATAATCTTAACTCATCTAAATTTAAATTTATTTTGTTGGGAATAATTAGAAATATTATTACCAATATATTTAGTTACTTTGAGAAAGAGATCGCATAAGAAAATGTCATTTTGTCATTAAAACTTTTGAGCATATTTTATTATTCAAATTGTGTCTTTATTTCGAAACATTCCAATGTACTAAAGGTTGTTTTTCAATTGCAGATATTAGTATATATAATTACTATTTACAAAAACAATATTTCTAACTATAAATATTAAAATTAAACGATGTGAAGCGTAAATAATTTTTAAGCCACTCAAACTCTGGGGATCAAATTGAAATGCAGAAGTAAATTGCAAAATTCTTGTTTAGTAATTACTTCCTTGTTATTTTGCATTAGAGTGACAAGAAATTTTTATAAAACGAATTAATAAATAAGAGTAATTTATTCCCACCTCTTATTAATTTCATAATAATTTATTAAGATAATTTTATAATCATTGAAATTTCGTGGTAATAATAACCAAATATATGTACAGAATTATAATGAAATCAAAAATATCACACGACTTGTGTCAAACTGCGATTTCCTAGATTTTGCACAATATTTTTAATCCACACAGCAAAATAAAACATCCATAAATACAAAAACCATTCAATAACAGGGATAATCGTCTATCTAAATTAATAAAGTTTATAATTAAGTATTGATTACAGAATCATTCTCACTGCAAATTTTTAAAATATCCCTACAATACAATACCACAAATATAGATTACAATAATTTTTGGTACTGATTTTTAACTTTGAAAAAATGTTAAGAGCAATATTTATATTATTTTTTTCTCTATGATAGTGTTTAAAACCATAATATATATTCAGTAAAGCCATCGCAAATTAATCTCACTGTATAAAAAATTGTAAAGAAATTATTATATCAGAAAATAATATTTTAAGTTATGCTTCTAAATTTATTTTTGTATATTCTTTTAAAATGACTACTCATAACAAATATTAAAATTGAATGTAATAATAATTCATTTCCCGAGATAACTGTTGAGTTTGATTTCAGATTCAACAGAATCTAGAATCAAACTCATAACTTTCTATTCTAAAGAACGCAGTGCTTGTACTATGACACTTTGACATTTTTAATAGATATTGTTCAATTTATTTAAAAATGTACTTCCCTTCTTATTTATATTACGTCTTCCCCCCCCCCAAAAAAAAAAGAAAATTATGCTCAAAAAAATTTCCAGCACTTCATAGATTTTTTAATGCAAATTTCGCAAAGTCCGACATTTTCAAATTCATAAGAGCTGAAAAATACAAGTATGTCATGTGCAATATTCTCTTCCCGAAAGAATTCATTTTCTCTGTTCCACGCAAAGAAAAATATGAATAGATTAATTAGGAAAATCCAAGATCGGAAGTGGTTACGTCTGAGCGAGAGAGAAAGCATTAGAAAGTAAGCAAGATTTTCCGTCTAGCTTCAAGCTTGAAAGGAAACTTGTTTGCAGTTCATCTGGTTTCCACCCCCCACTAAGATCTTCTCCAACTGTGATAGTGACCTATAAAAAGGCCATTTAACACCCCCCCCCCTGTAGAAAAAAGAAAGAAGGTCGCCTGTAGCGGTAAAAAGAAACCGGAATATGCACTTCCCAACGAATTGAACTATTGCAGCAATTAAAGGCGAATCTGTATTGAAAAAGAACTTCTGTAATAACTGTGGGCTTTCTTACTTTTTTTTACGTGAGTTTTTAATCTTACCTGCAGGGTTTCTTTACTAGTATTCTCAAGATATACATTCTATTCTACTTCTTTGTAGTTCAGTAGTTTGGCAAAATATATAGCAGGAAATTTAACCAAAGATGATATTAAAATATGGGTCAATTATTTTATCATAAAGTTTTATTTCTATGCATTTATTAAAATGCAATTCTTCTTGTTCTCTGGTCATCATTAATCATTAAACAAAATTAATTTTTGACAACTATTGTGAGATACTAGGATTCATTCCTTTCTTTAGTAGACAGAAAAGATTTTTTTAATATGCTTTATTGCATAGCATACATGATTTTAATAATAGAACAATAAAATGTCAATGTTTTATCTCAAAGAATAAGAGAATTCCTGAGCCACATATTGCATCATTTAAATTGATTTCTTCGTGGTTGAGCTTCTTTATGGAAAACTAAAATTTATAAACATTGAAATCTAATATAGATTACTTTATTGAATATTTTAGTAAAAATTTGTTTTTTTGTTTTTCATTCCCATTAGAAGTAGGAGTTTTGGCTATTTATTTAACTTAGGTTATAAAGAATTGATAGCCAAACATTTTTTATGCTTTATTTTATCTGTTGTTAAATTTCTTTGCAAAGCATTCTCTGAAATGTTAATTTTTTTTTTAGCATTTCCATACAAAAATGTTGTATATCATTTCACTTCTGTTTTAAATTTTTCAGACGATTACTTTAAAAAAAACCGTGTGCCTGTTTTTTTTTTTTTTTTTTTTGATAGAAGGGAACGCATAGAATTTATTAGCATGGCTCTCCTTGGTGGATCGGAACTACGGACGCAATCTGAACAGATACGGGAGTGTTGAGCGTCATTAACATTCAATTTTTAAGAACTATTTCGATTTTTAAAAACATAACATTTTATTTTAAGGATATTTATTTATTTCTCAAAGGCTAAAATAAATACTTAAAAGCGTTAAAATAAATACAATTTTTAAAAAATTTCCAAATTTTTGTAAAAACCAGAAGTCTAATAAATTTATACTTTGACTGAAATGGCTTTAACAAAAGTTGATTAATCTTAAAATTCTAATTAATTGGTCAAGGTAACTCTATTTATGTACTCAGAGCAGTTAAGTGCTTTTAATATATTTTGTTATGTAAATGGTTTCTTTATAATGTGTATTGATACTGAATGGAATCTAAAAAACAATTTACAATACAATGATAGCAGTTATTTTTGCAGCAGATTAATTAGCATAAATCTTTCTTTTTTAATTTAAATTTCATACATTTTCGTCCAATGAAAGCGTCCAACTTTCGTCCAATGAAAACGCATGCAATCTTTTAAGTTGATAATATGATTAAAATGCATGGAATATCTGTGGTTTTGAACGCAAAATATTTGCTTTTAAATAACATGCAAATTGGGAAATTTGAAATAAAGCTAAATTAGATAAGAAAAAATTATTGCTTTTGAAGTAATGACCATAAAAAACCTTGTTTGGTAAGGCTAACCTTGCTAGATGTCGTCTAAAGCAATTAGTGCTTGTCACATTGAAAATAATTTATGAAAAGTGCTAATAATTTCAAATACTTAAGAATTTTCTTTTTTGTTGAAAGAACCAAGATTCTTTAACAGTGACCTAGTTGTTTGTTATCTACTAGCTTTAAATTCAATGTAAGCACTTATTTTCTAATCTTAAAATCCTAATATATCTTACCTAATTACCTACTTGATTTTCGAATGCAAATGAAATTTGATAGTTAATCTTCACTTTAAAGCAAATTGATAAAAGAGTATGGTACTTAACAATTACTGCTAAAAATCAAAAAATTATTCCCCAATTTGTTTTCGATTCTTATAGAAAATTATTTAGTACATCTCAACTACAGAGAGAGAGAGTATAATTTGTCTTGCATGAGACACAAATTTCCTGTCATTTTTTAATCTCTTATAAAAATCTTAAGCATTATTATGTGAAAGATATCCAAAAATATGTAATAAAAATAATTAGTATTAAATGTAAGTTATTATTTTTTTCGTCAAAGTAATCATTGTCCTTATACAATAAAAATATTATGTATAATTATTTTAATCTAAGTCTATATATATATATATATATATATATATATATATATATATATACCTACTTGCGATAAGCTTAATGCTTCAAAATAAGTAGTAATTTAAAAAGCTGAGAAAAAAATACGATGACAACTGATATAAAATACGAAGTTTCAAAGATTATTATTAAAAAATTTCAATAATAAAAAATTTTTGCTCAATTTTTCTACATTCATTTCTAAATAAGATAAATTTCAATTTCAAAATGAATGAGAAAATTTGAGTCCAATAAATATTTTCATTTTTCGAACATATTATCTTCAATACAGAACGTATTTTTTTGAAGTATAATACATGATGCATAAAATGTATAGCTCTTACGTAATTTGTATCCACTTATATTAAATATATAGCTCTAATATTATACAACATTGATAAAATTTGGTTTCTGTGTGTTTAACGACATTATAAATGTTAATTTTGCACTTCAGAAGAAATATAACGTATGTAAAGGTATGGGCAGACAATCGAGACCACGGATGGCGCTCCCTCAACTGAAAGATAGTGAGTTCTGTAACGATTCCTCGTGTTTGACAATGGAAACATTTCGTCTTGTTCAACAGAATCAGTCGACGATTCAGTTGGTGTTTGATAATGAAGGCACGTAAAATAGATTTTAGTACTCTTCAAGTGAAATGATACTTCTAGGGGTGACATGCCAAATTTCGGGGTCTTTTGCCCCTGCTTTTAAATTACAAGGACCCACCCACTTTTGAGGCTACGAAGGCACACCCAGTTCGTGCCCCGCTACATAAGACGCCGTCAGCTACATCCCTCTCGCAAACGATGGTACCTAATGGCCTCATAGCTGATTGCCTCGGGGTTTGAATAAAATATATAGGCCACAAGTAAGTACACTTTCATAAATTATTCTGATAAATAAATTCCAAATATACATTAGATAACTGTTACTGCTAATCAAAACCTCGTAAGATTGGCGTTTAATCTTCATGGCATTTTACGATTCATATATTACTTTAGTAATTAAAACTACCAAATATATAAACTTGTGAACCGATAATAAGCTATAAACTTAAGAGAATAATTTTAGTTACAGACTTGTATGTTATAGTTTTCGTCAACAGCAACTTTAACCATATATAATATTTATGAATTAAATATTATACATGGTTAAAGTTGATTGCAAAAGACGATTGTAAAACTCTTAAATCAAACTCTAAAATTTAGTTGCTATTCTTTGAGTAAGTGTATGTTCTCCGATTCCAAATTAAATTTTAATTTTCTGCTGTTGGTTTTGATCTCTAAAATCTGACCACTTTTTAATTTGGCAATGAATGCTGTAACATTTGAATTAGCAATTTCATCGTTATACTATCAAACGATTATTGAATTAGATATTAATATATATTGTGATATATTGTAATATATATTGTGATTAGTTGATATGTATGAATCCTAACAATGCAAAGGCATTCGACTTTGTTAAATATCGAACCATTTTAGCTTCTGTTCACATAATTAATGTCTTTATTCAGAACTAGTTGTAGAAGTTTACCAATTTTTATTTTGTTAATTTTCAGATTAAGCATTAAAATAGTCAAAATTAGTTTAAAATTAAGTATTGCCTAAAGATGTTTTATGGTAACCACTTGTTAAAAACTTATGTAAATCAATGTTTGGTTAAGATTATTAGCGTTTTATATAAAAGTACAATTTAAATACTCTAAATATACCAGTGCTTAAAAGAGCATCTCCGTTATAGTGATTTGTTCAACTTTTTACAACACATATACTTTTAGCTCAGAGTTATATATTTTAAAATCAGCTTTTATTAAAATGTATTTTTCGAGAGAGTAGAATTCAACACGGATTTATTGATTACAATACTTTCCTATTAATTTATACTTTCATTTTACTAGACAATTATAATAACATAAACAATATTTTTATTTTCAATATTAATTGAACAGAGAGATCAGATGTATAAGAAAATAGTATCAATATTAGAAAATCTACAATTTTAAACTCTTTTATTTTAAACAATGCATGTTGTTTCAAATATACGAAAGTAAAAACACTTCCTGTTCTTGGCGCGAGCTGTCATCAATCAGTTACTCTGATGTTTCTCTGGAAAACGGTTCACCAGACAGCGTGTTATGCGCAAAATCCTGTATTATAACATGAAGAATTAATAAAGCGTTATCAATATAATTTCTTTGACAGGATTAAACTTTCCCCCAATTTTGTCTCTCCGTTATTCGATAAGGATCTAAATAAATATTATATCTATTACACACACAGCTCCCAACAGGATAACAATTTTAACTCTATGGGAATAAAGAAAATTTAATTTGGCACAAATGCCTTCTCTTTGGGTATTTCTAATCCACTAAACAAAAATAAATGTTCAATGGACATCACAAAATGCGATTTTATTATTAATTTTCTTTGAAGTTTGAAATTTTCTTTTCTTCGTAGTAATTAATGTAAATTTATTCATATCATTTAGCTTAAAAATAAATATAATATTATCTAATTTTTCAATATATGTCATTTTATAATAAATAAATTTAAGAGGAAAATTATTCATTTTATGTCAGTCAATAACCTTGAGTTTTTTTTTTTTTTTTTTTTTTTTTTTTTTGTAAATTTTGCTGTAAAACTCAGTTTTATTTCATAAATTATCATTTTTTTCTTTTTGAAAAATCATCTTCCTTTCTTGCACAGGTCGTAAATACCATGAAATTATAAATGCTTTCTTATTTACAAAAAATGCCAAAAATATATTAATTTATTTTTCACAGGATAAATATGTAAAGAGAAGATGTTATAAAGAATTAATTTTAATATATAATCTAATATATAATAATAATAATAATAATATGAAGATTTATTCTAATTCTTAATACAAAGAATGTTAAACAATATGACAGGTGTAGCAGATAACAGTAAAATATAAAGGGTAATTTTGTGGCGCAATGCTGAAAACTTGATTGAAAAAAAACTTCTCTTTTCATAAAACTTTTTGATAATAAATGTTTTTCTTTCTTCATTGAAAAGATCAAGGACTCGCATGAGTAATAGATTGTTCCATTGAATAATTATCCAGTAATTCACAATTGTTTCAATGGTTTATTTAGAGAAACTTATATTTCAATTGAAAAATGTCAATTGTTTTACTTTTCAAATTTTAATGAAGTCAACGGAGAGTTATTTCTGTTAATAAAGTTTCGTATAAGTAGGTCAGATTATGAAAGAAAATTCACTCGATTAAAATTACTATATCTTGATGTAAAAATGTTTATTATTACAATTTAATTGGATTCCAATATTTTCTTTGCTCGGATATCATATAAGGTCAAAAAGTAATACTGTGAGAAATAATTTTTTTATAATAATTACATTTTAACATTAAATATAATTAAGTATTATAATTAATCTATTTTGAGTAAATATTTAAATTGCTATTTTAAAACTGTTAAGTAGAAGGTCAATAAGTTCTGATTATGTATATCTCTAGAAGATTAATGCAGAAAGTGGATAAAACAACTTATAAAAAATCAAGTTATAAATTTATTGATTATTAGCATCAATTTAGGAATATTATTGAAATAAAATATGATGGTAAAAGCTCCATGCGAAAAATTGATAACTCAATATAATCAATAGATATATTAAAACTAATGATGCCGAATAGATCAGTAATATAAGTTAGTGACATTTTTCATCATTCTTTTGTTGGAAAGTATAAGAAATAGGTTATTCAAGTGAATTATTATTATTCACTTCCTGTGAAACATTACTCGTCGTTTCTTTTTTTAATTTTTTCATCAATGAAACCTTGTTGCAATTTTTTTTCGGGTAAAACTTTAAACAACTTTTGATAAATACAATATTAATGAATTTTTATGCTTAAATCTTAATATACATACACACATTTATGTGTGTATGTATATTAAGATTTGCAAATTTATAATCAATATATATCTTCTTTTTGATACATTCCATACGATGAATAAAATGATTGAAAGATATAACTTTAAAGATATATTCTCAAAATTATATGGAATTTATGTGGATCATGTTTCTCGAAATCTGAGAATTGTCATATTTTATTTCTTGTATTTAATTTTATTTTTTTTTAAATTTTCAATGCATTAATTACATTTACAATTTAATTTTACATTCACAAAATAATTTTTCTCATTTTACATTTGCAATGTGTAAATTGTAGAGGCAGTATAAATATAACATTAAAAACAATTTTAATAAAATGTCTGACGTGCGTACATATTTGGTGACTTGATATATTTGATCTTGTATATTTATTAAGGAATTCAATTGTATAATTTAATAAAATATTCAATAATATCTAGATTATTGAATATTTTAAACAAACTTATTTCTATTTATTATACTTCCTGCAATAAATCAAGCAAATAAGCATAAAATAAAACAGTTATTATCCTTTAACTAATTAATTTTTCTTAAGAATAAATTTAAAATAAAAACAGACAGTTCATTTACATTATGTCTCTATCTTTGTGTGTTTTAAGTTACATGTGGTTTTTCATAAATTTCCTTCGTCATATAAATAGATTTACAACTGTCAATTATAATAATAATAATTATTAATAATAACAACACAGTAATTCTAAAATAGTTTTAAAAAATTTTCGTATAACAAACTTAATCTCAACATTTCATATAATATATTTCATTAAATTAAACTGTTGGATGATTAAAATTATTGAATAAGACATAATTATTGAATACGAATGTTTAGTAAAATATTCAACTTAGCTTTCATTTGCTGGAGAATAAAAGAGAATTCAGTATTCCAAACATTTTATGTTTTTCAAAAACAATATTTTAAAAGTTTTACAACAAACTTTCATGCGATAACTTTTAATGATATCCAACCAACCAAATTCTGAAAGAAACAATGCAATACTTGCTTTTAATTGCTTTTGCCCTTAATATTTGTTACGAATATTTTACAGTGGTATTGTAAGATTCTCAACTTTTCTGCTATAATAAATTAATAGTGAGTTTTTTAAATATGTGCAAAAAACTTAGAAATGACAACAAGAAGTGCACAACGGACAGTTATTATGCGTGATCATGAGACACGAGCGAGCACAATGTCACCTCGGCGTGAGGTCAACAATTCAGTCTAACCTGTACTTACAAACAATAGCAAATTCCAAAGCAAATCTTTTCCAGAGAAATGAATTTCCTCAGATAACAAGTCCATTTGAATTTCAAATAAGCCATCAATCGCTTCGATTGACTTCCATCAATATGATAGAGGGAGTAAGCTATATTTGGGACAAGAATGTCAAAGATATAACATTTTTTATTACTTTTTTGAGGTTTACCACACTGACCTGAATTCGATTAATAAAATATCTAAGTGAGCTTCTTTCAAGAGTAAGTACACAATCCACTCAGCCAATTCTTGAGGCTCTAAAAATCGCTGAATCACGTAGATTTTTCGCCTCTGATAGAAAGAGGACTCCACCCATTATAAGTGACGCTTTGTTGATGTAGGGAAAACAAAATCATTCTAGAACTCGTTCCTTTGAGTAATATTTATTACACATATGGATGTGTGTATGTTGATTTAAATATATATATATTCTCAAACAATAACAACTCAGATAATAAAATGTAATTTTTATATATAATGTAATATTTTAACAAAATAATTAGGCTAAGATAGCAGAAAAAAACAAAGATTTTTAGGTAACCTCGGTTCGGCTGTAAGTAATCGTGGGAAGAATTAAATGATCATTTTGAGGAACCTAAAATATGCAAATTTTGAACTTAAGTGCAAAAAGTGATTTATTTTGGACAGATTTAACATTAATTTGATTCACATTTATAAAAGACTTACAACTGATTATTAAAATACGTTTGACTTCAAAATGTAATATTTTAACAAAATATTTAGGTTAAGATAGCTGAAGAAACAAATATTTTTAGGTAACATCTATTCGGCAGTAAATAATCGTAGTAAGAACTTAATAATAACAAAAAACACACAAATAAATTCATATCTACTGTTAAAGATGGAAACATAAACTTCTTAAATATGAATCCTTTTAATTATACACTACTGGCCATTAAAATTGCTACACCAGGAAGAAATGCAGAAAACAAAATGATATTTATTGGACAAATATATTATACTAGAAATAACAAGTGATTAAATTTCCAAAAAATTTGGCTGGATAGATCCTGAGAAATCAGTACCCAGAACAACCACCTCTGGCAGTAATAACAGCAGTTATACGCCTGGACATTGAGTCAAACAGAGATTGGATTGCATGTACAGGTACAGATGCCCATGCAGCTTCATCAACCTTAGTGACTGGCGTTTGGTGACGAGCCAGTCGCTCGGCAACCATTGACCAGGCGTTTTCTATTGGTGAAAGATATGGAGAACGTGCTGGCCAGGGCAACAGCCGAACATGTTCCGTATCAAAGAAGGTCCATACAATACCGGCAACATACGGTCGGGCATTATCCTGCTGAAACGTAGGGTTTCGCAGGGCTCGAATAAAGGGTAGAGCCACGAGTCGTAACACACCAGAAATGTAACGAGCACTGTTCAAAGCACCGTCAATGCGAACAAGAGGTGGCCGAGACGTGTATCCAATGGCACCCCATACCATCACGCCAGGTGATGGGCCAGTATGACGATGACGAATGCTCGCTGCCAGTGTGCGTTCACCACGATGCCGCCAAACACGGATGCGACCATCATGATGCTGTACGCAGAACCTGGATTCATCTGAAAAGATGACGTCTCGCCTTTCGTGCGCCCAGGTTCGTCGTTGATCACACCATGGAAGGCGCTCTTGTCTATGACGCGGCGTCAAGGGAAGCCGTAGCCATGGTCTCCGAGCTGAGAGTCCATGCTGCTGCAAACGTCGTGGAACTGTTCGTGCGGACACTTGTTGTCTTCCAAACGGTCCCGTTTCTTGACTCACGGCTCGTGACGTGGTTGCACGATCCATTACAGCCATGCGGATAATATGCCTGTCTTCTTGGCTGCTAGTGATGGGTGGCCGTTGAGATCCGGCATGGCGTTCCGTATTACCGTCCTGAACCCATCGATTCCATATTCTGCTAACAGTCATTGGATCTCGACCGACGCGAGCAGCAATACTGCGATAAGATAAACCGCAATCCCGGTACACTACAATTCGACCTTTATCAAAGTGAGAAACGTGCTGGTACGCATTTCTCCTTCTTACACGAGGCATCGCACTAACTTTTCACCAGGCAACAACGTTCAAATGCAATTTGTGTATGAAGAACCAGCTGAACAATTTCCTCATTTAAACACAATGTAGGTGTCGCTACTGGCGCCTGCTTTGTCTGAATGCGCTGAAAAGCTAATCATTTGCATATCACAGCACCTTCTTCCTTTCGTATAAATTTCACGTCTGTAGCATGTCGCCTTCTTGGTGTAGCAGTTTTAATGGCCAGTAGTATATAAGGATTTAATTTAAAATTAATTTTATTAGTACCCATTTAACCTGAAAACTTTTTCAATAAATATTTAAACGCTTTAAAGTAATTTTAGAAATAGCAATGTATAAGGATTATCGTATTTTTTAATTCAATTATGAAAATTTAATTCTTTATTTAATTCCCATAACAGTTTCTAATAAACATCAATCTTAAAATATAGCAACTCTTTAAGCTGATAAAAATATTTGAATTAAATAATTTAGCCCGCACTTGCTGTATATTTTACTATGACTTCTCAAATATATAATTTTTAGGATTTCTTACGTTTTTCCTTTAGCAGATTATGTATTGCACTTATCCAGTTTCAATGGAAGATAAATATGGTCATACAAATTGAGTTCGTGGGCCCCTCCATTGATATGCAAATTCAGAAGCTATGTATGTCTTTTAAGTTGAATCCCATACCACTGTCAGTAACCATTTGTATAGAGCCAAGATGGTGTAAATTTTCAAAGATCGAATTTATCGCTCTGATTATAAAATAAAATGTCACTTATTTTGCATATATTTAAATTTTTATATATATGTATCCTTTTTATTATTCTAAGTTCCAATAAACGAATCATGAATAATAGGAAATTGAGTTTTTCAACAGTACTCATTTTATTATGCAAATATCACATATTTAATATGATATATTATGAAAATAGTATAATCGTAATCAATTTGATTGAGTCAGCAGTTTGGGAAAATATTTCTCCAAATAGATGGTTAATTTCATTAATAATAAATATCAGTTGCTGAATGAAATAATTAATTTAACTTCTCTGAAATCATTCTTAGTTCATAAAATAAAGTCAAAGCTGATATTCTCCTTTGAACATTTTCGACAGTTATTTCTGTTGAAGAGAATGTAAACACTTTCTCAAGTTATTTTCCCAAGTTTAAGTCCTATGCACGATGCCACATTTGCATAAAAAGGATAAAAAGCAAATAATAAACAATATATTTTAATATTAAAAAGTAGTATTCCTAAGTATTGCATACTTAGTAATACAAAAAAGTATCGTCTTTTACACAATAATTAACTTCAAATGTAATGTCAAGAAGTACCAAAATATCAAGACAAAATTTGAATTTTTTTTTTTTTTGTATATATTTAAAATTTTATATCTTAAATATTAGATCCATTGTTAAGTAAATATCTGCTTTGCTGTAAATTAAGGCTAAGTTTTGAAAAAGTAATGAAAAAGTTTTGAAACGTCCAAGGATTTGCGAATAGTTTTTAATCTACAACGTACGTAATTCGGTAAAAATATTTGAGCGTATAAACATGTAAAAAAATGGAAATTTACTAAAAAAATAAAATAAAATAAATAAATAAATAAAAATATAAATAAATAAATAAATAAAATTAAATAAATAAATAAATAAAATAATAATAATTGCATGCTTTAAAAAAACTTATAATTTTTAATAAAATAGTTAGGTATTGCATTGGATTTTCTTCTTCTTTTTCTTTCTAAATTTAATTAATGTAATGTAAATATTCGAAAATTTTCTGGATGTGTGAAAGATTTTAAAAGCTTGTATCAGACACAGTATATCGTCTTTCTAAAGCTGAATTTCTGCCTACTTTTATAAGCGGTCCTTCTTTTCAATGACGTGATTGGAAATCAAATCTGCAACAGCCAATAAAAACGACAGATCTACGTGCCACAGAAAGCAACCTACCTTTCCTGGCAGCTGTTGCAGAAAGTTTGTACAAACAGATAAAACTGTTTGAAATTAGGGAAGTGAAGTTTAACAGAATATCTGTTGACAGATAAGAAGTATATTTCTGCTTTGTGCATAGAAATCTGCTCCAAAGTTTTCTGTCCTATATATTACCATGAAAATAAAATCCAATTGCTATATTTTGTCCTGTCTATTCCTCACAAAAGAAAATATTCAAAAAAGTATATATCTATTATTTATAAATAAGAAGATTTTGTTTATTTTTATTATCAAATATATTAAAACATCAATTTGCAAGTCGCGAGATTCGTTCAGATATCTCTACTCATTCAGAATAATTTATTAAATTAAAAAATGTAGTTTGTTCGTAACGACAGCTGATATTGGATAGAACTCTGTGGGGAAAAAATGAGGAGAAGATTTTTTCGACATTTTTTGGAGTGCACTAACAATTGACAAAAACTCGATCCTTACTTCAAACTTGGATCCTGGATTCAAACTCGGATCCTTTAACATCAACCAGAAGAAAAACATAAGTTTTCCAAGTCCTTATCTCTCTACTACATTGGAAGCCGTGAAATATTTATATTTATTAAATAGTAAAGCTCATGGGAAATATTTAAACTCTGTATTACAGTTAAATCAATAAATTCTATTTAGGTAAAAACTTTAATTTCTTCGCTTCAAATGTTATTGTTCCACAATTCAAACAAACTTAACTGACTAAAACAATTGCAAAATTTAATAAGAATAGAGTTTTGCATTTCCTAAAAATCATTACTTATAGTTTATTTTTTAATGTGGCTATATTTATGAATGAAATCGAATATCATTCCATGTATAAATCATTGGCACTTAAAATTGCCTTGAGAAGATTTCAAACAAAGGATATTTCGTAAAGCATTGAATTACGCGTTTTCTACTCCTTCGTGTAGGTCACTAGAGCAATTGCGAAAACTTCTTTGTTCGCCGAAAGTCAAGTTTAAAGAAAGATGGAAGGAAATTTTACCTTGGTTCTTATCTTGAACAACTTAATTACAGCTCTTCTTAAGGGATTGCGTTTATTTAAAAAAAATGTTTCGTAAAAAGAAAACCTGGCAAGAATAATTAAAGTTAAATAAAAATATATACTCTATTTAAAATATTAACAAAAGAACTATTGCTGACTAAAATGTATACCATGAGTGTGGCTATTTTTGAAGGAATCTATTACATATTAATATGATATGATTAACTGAAGTGAGAAATGACAGTTAAAAATATTATAAATTTCTAGGACTGAAAAAAAATATCTTATTTTCTTCAGTAATGTAACTTAACATGTTTGACAATATGTGTTTAGATAAAATAGGAGTCGTACTTGTTAGCGTAATCCTTCAAAAATTTATGTGGACTTTGAAAAAAATACATTGAATCAAATTGATTACTTTATACTTTAATACATTTTAATTCAAATAAAGATTTCAATTTTTATTAAGTTCTTAATTTTTTAAAATTTATTTTAAAAAATCACAATTATGTTTCTGTGAACTGTTGTTTAATTTGATAATATACGTATACAATAGAGTTATTTAAATTATGGAAATATGTCGATTAATAGTTGCCTTTGGGTGTAATCTATAAATCAGAGGCTTAGCCTAAATGGAAAATTTGCAAATAAACCTTTCGTATTATATATTACTGGCCACCCAAGATTTAACATCTTGAAAGAAACATGTAAATCATGTGAAATTTAACGTCTTGCTTTTGCGGCTAAGAGATATGAAAGTCATTAATATTGCAGCGTATACGTAAATCACGGGCGATTTTAGCGCCACCTGGAAGCTCTAAATAAACGAGAAAAGATGACAGATTTAAAAGATGGCAATTTTTTTTTTTTTTTTTTTTTTTTTTTTTTTTGCTTAAGATGTTTGGTTGTGCCTCGCAGAAAATATTATATAATAATAGAAGTAATTATATAATATAATAATAGCAGTATATATAATAATTGAAGTATATGTAATGATAGAAGTATATATAATAATAATTAAATTTGTTTTAGGAAACTGAGCAACTGTGATGCTGATCTGTAATCTCTGGATTCAGGAATAAAAGGCAGGCTGATCGCATCCATCTCGTCGACAAAGTAGGGATGAAAGATCCATCGCTCAGTCACGTCACGAACCATTATTCAACGTCCTTTCGGATTATTTGCCTTTGTTTGCAACTAAAAAGAATGTCCGCTAGACTCCCATTGCTTTGTCTATTCTTGAATCTTCACATGTGATTCCACCAATATGCTATGAACTACAGGTATAAAGAAAGGAATGTAGCGACATTGTCTTTCTGATATATCCTAACTCTGCCTGCATAACAGTCAGATTCGAGTCAGGAGACACCGTGATGAGAGACTGCTCAACTGCACTCGGCATCATGGTTTGAGTTGGTATTGGTTTTCACTCCCACATGCCTCTATTATTTATTGCTGGTACACTGAGTATCCAGCTGTACATCCCTAAGATATTGAAGCCCATGACTTCAGCGCTTACCATCACTCATAATTCTGCAGGGTAATACGTGACAACACGTAAAATGCAATGTTCACGGGTTCTTTGCCCATCAGAGTGAATTGCTACCTTGGCCTGTTTGTTCTCCGGTTCTATCGCCAAGCGTAAATACGTGGTCCGTGCCTGCAAAACTACTAGCCCAGGGACACCACCCGCAGATAAACTAGATCAATTTGGCAACATGTGGAAGCTGCATGGACTGATATCCTCAAAGCATACATCCAAAACCTCTTCGATTACGTGTCGAGGCACATGGCAAGGAATAAAAGAAGTTTTTGTTATTTAATTATTATTATTACTCCCACATTCGAAACTGAAAACGGGTACAGAAACTGGCTTTTTTTTCGTAGTTAAAATTGATTAAATTAAATCATATGATCATGATTAAATTAAATTATAAAGCTATTAATCCATTTACATACATATAGATTTAATTACATGCTATTGTAAATAAAGAAGTATTACTGATTGACTATATGATGCTCACATATTATTCATACTTTACACAAATTATTAAAATAATAAAACGAATCATAGCACTTATTAGAAAAAAAATTGGTCTTAAAAATATTTTATAAAAAAATTACCAACTTACGAAATACTAGACTGGCTTAATCTGATGACTTTAGGAACACGTTTCACTTATTTCTTCAGAGGAATTTTTACAAACGATTTTCATATTACAAAGACGTATATTTTCCCCTTTTCCTGTCGATGGATTTGATCATAGGGATTAGTCCATAGGGTTTGATATATTAAAAACTTGCGATTTGGCAGTCACAATATTTGGCAACTCCTAGTCAGACTTTAATACTGAACAGTACCTTTCTTGTCAGGAACACGTGGCTTTCATGTTGGTCTCTTCTTCAATCTCTCCCCTATGGATTTGTTGTTAAGTGCCCCCTTCTGAGCGGTACTTGCAAAAATTTTTGTCCCCAACTCTCAGCAACCGGTTTCTTGGAATTCTATGCTATTCAACTTCGTGGGAGGGGTTGATCGCGGAACAATGGGGATAGGATCTTACGGGATTGTGAAATATAGAAAGGGGAAAGTGCAGGTAATTTATCAGCAGACAGCCAGGGAATACTATGTAGCCACCAGCAATGCCCGGCTACACTAACTACTGATTCAGTCGTCATGCACACTTGGCAAGAGGCTCCAACTTCAATCATTGGCATGTCGTTTTATCTACCAAATAGGTTATCACGCTGTTTTATCTCGGATCTTGTTTTGGATATGCATTTTGGAATTTGGGCGATTACTAGTAGTAATATATATATATATATATATATATATATATATATATATATATATATATATATATATATATAT
>JAPDSC010025238.1:0-79438 GCA_026290005.1 Latrodectus geometricus
TATATATATATATATATATATATATATGAACATTAAAAGTTAATACATTACATTATTTTTAGAAAATGTAATTACGTATGCACTGTAATCAAGCAGTCTTAATATATAGTAAAGCAAATTTTTAGCAATGACGCACCGTTACTTAGAAAAAGTTAATTAATTGAAATAGCGCACAGAATATGCATTTCTCTCATCTCATTAGTTTTGGTTTTAAATTTTTCTTTTAAATGTTTCAAAGTTTATTTAAGAAATAAACAAATTACATTGGAACGCAGAGCCAAAAT
Source organism: Latrodectus geometricus (assembly GCA_026290005.1). Lineage (NCBI taxonomy): Eukaryota > Metazoa > Arthropoda > Arachnida > Araneae > Theridiidae > Latrodectus > Latrodectus geometricus. Next base: position 285 of record JAPDSC010025238.1, read on the forward strand.
GCAATTACATATTTGAAATTATACTTTCAAAATAGGAATACTTACTAGAAAAGAGAAATATTTCTTTATCAATTCACAATAAAAAAAGACTGAGAACGATGAAAACTCACTAGAGGGCGCTGTCAATACTTGTTACTTGATTTGAATTAGCACATTGCCGTGCAATTTACAGGAAAGTCTGCAATTGCAATTATGCTTAAAACTCAAAACTTACTTTTGTGACAGCAATTAACTGTTTCTTCTTTCAATGACTTGTTTTTTTCCCCATTTAAATTATTTCTGTTTGACACTTCAAATCTAGAAAACACCCATGAAGTTAAATTTCCTATTAAAGGAGGGGAGAAACATCTTTAAAAAACTAATATATGGTATATCTTAAAGCTCGTAAGATCTTTGAAGTAAATATCTTTAATTAAGCACACTTCGAATAATCTTAAAAGTTTTGAAGAAATGGGCATAAAAATCAATGGATATGTGCAGCAATTTCTTTAAAGAAATAATATGCTATTTTATAGAAACACTTTTGCGTTGGATAACTAAATTCGCGTTCTCAAATAACTGGAGCAAGTTCCTAGATTTCTTAGTGTAATGAAATAGTGTTCTATAAAGCACTTTTCTTGCATTGATTTCTTTAAACAACTAATTCAATCCAGAATTTATTAGAACGGTTGTTAGAACTCACTTCAATCATTTAGTAAATAATACTTTTTCATGGATAAATATATTTTAAATTATTTTAATATTAGTTTAGTCAGATATAAATATAGAATTAATGAATAATTTATTTCAGCATAATTTTTTTTGTTTTGTTCAATAAATTTATAAGTATTGAAAAACGTTACAGCGAAAATATTTTATTGTGAAATTTTCATAAATTTAATACAAAAAAACAGTGCAATGTATTATTTCCAGCACTCAGTGTATTAAATCTTTCATCTATTTTTCCATAAAAATTATGACAAATGTTAATGTGCAGTTGTTTACTGGAGATTTACATTTGTATAGTTCGAGATATGTTTTTAATAAATTTGACATTCAATTTTCTGTACAGGGTAAAATATTGCATGTCTAAAAATAATTACTTAAAATATATTAGTCAGAGGCACGAAACGTAATTTAGTAAGCTCAGTTTTGGGTTGGGTACTTATGTTTGTCGAACTATTCTTTTATTTTAAAAATGAATACAGAAAATTAACAATAAGAAAATTTCTTTGTTTTAAGTAGTTAATTCCTTCCAACGTTTCTGAAATACCAACGATTGTCCACGTCATTTGTGTGTGAAATCAAACAGAAGCGATTGCGCATATATTTTGGTAACTAACAAATATATTCAATAAGCAGTAATTCTGTTGTAGTACAGTGATTTCATCGAATATATTAAATACAAATTTTCCTTTTATTAATATTCTGCTGTTAATATATTTTTAGCTTTTATCTAAGTATTTGATTATATTTAGTCTAAGAATTTAAATAAAAAGAATTTGTTAATAAGTTAAATAAAAATAATTCTTTTTCAAATTTATATATTTATAAATTTTAAAAAGAAAACTAAACAAGTATGTTTATAGGGGATACAGTGAAATATTTGCTAGAAATTATCCAAAGCAATCAATTACTTCTTTCTATTCATATGCCCATCCTTTCATCTATGTAATAATAAGCAGACCATTGACGTCTGCTACAACAAATAGCTCAGAGATCCAAACCCCAATCAACCATCAGTTACTACAATAGTAAATGTCTTTACATGGAATTTTTATTTACTTTGTTTATTCATAGTATTCCTTACTGTTGAGGGGGTGTAATTTAGAGAATTATGGTGAGAGAAACTTTTGAATATCATGAAGCTTTTGAATATCACAATCATATTTATTGTAAATTGAAGAATTCCTACATAGCAGTTTTGCAATCTCTATTTCTTGCAATTTATTTCTGCTAACGTATTCTAGATGTTTTATTTTTACACTAATATGAACCTCAGAAATGCTCATAAAAGACTTTTCCAATTGTGTCTTTATCCTGTACACTGTTTTCCATTTCATTTGTGTTTCCAATTACATAGTGAAAAACCAATCCTAAGCCAGATATGTCATCGATTAGCTGTTTCTTGGTATTATTGTTTGGATAATATGGTACTCATAACTTTGTAAATGATATTAATCTATATTCAAAATCTGTATCTTTCTAAATAATATCAAGCACATGATGAGTGCATCGGAACTAAAAATACGATTTTTGCAGCTAATGCAATATATTTTGCTCTGTTTTTGTTATTGTTATTATTTTTTCTTCTTTCTAATTTTTGATCCTCATGAGAGTTTTAGCCTAAGGAACAGAAAGGAGAAAATTTAAAGGCAGTTTGTGGAGTGGGCCAGATCATGAATGTGTATTCATCGCAAATATTTCTAAATTACACTCCTACTTTGCAATAGTTCTTAAAAACCAAGACAATTTAAATTACCACGCCTGGAAATGTCATTCAGAAGAGTCTGTGACACGTGTACCAACCACCATAAGAGTGCACGGCGAATATTTGCTTAAGTCAGGAATTGAGCTTTCTAACATCCGGTAATGGAAATTATATCCTTTTTTATCGAGCCACAATGGTCCACATTAATGTTTGCATAAACTAATAAAAGTTAATGAAATAAATCAGATTTATTCTAATCTTTACTTCCCATATTACTGCAATTTTTATAAGATACTTTCTTTTTTTCATAATTTCCTTTTTTTTTTTAATTTTAATATTTTATGGACTTTTAACAGTAGAAAGCAAATTTCTGAATTTTTGCAATAAAAATATATTAAGTAAAAACATTTAATTATTTTACGTACCAAATTTTAGAATGTATGTAAAAATTGGATCTATACGATAATGGTATCGAAGTATTTTCCATGACCAACTGGAGTGAATTCAGATTTCAATACAAAAATACTGAATTCAAATGAATATCTTTGAGAACATTGTCTGCTATCTAAATGCTTGTCAAATTCATGTGTTTTCAAGGCAAAATAATTCATGTCAGCCTGCAAAGAAACAACATCATTCAAAGCCTGTTGAGGGAGAAGGGAATGAGCAGGAAAAGGTAATATGTATGAAAGAGTCTGACAGGAGAAGACAAAATAAAATAGCTGACATATTTTTGCTGGAAGGTTTCTGTCGCATTATGTCATAAAAATATGAGCGTCATTTCACATTCTGGAATAGATTTTTTATGTAGGCTTGTCTTGTTGGCTTTCTGGAAGTATATGTATTCCTGTAAATCAGGAAAGTCAAGTCCCATCATCTAAATATGTTAAAATATTCAATTTCACAAAAAACGTAAAGTGATGAAATTTTCATGTATAATTTCTCAATTGCATCCGGATAGACTATATTTTAAGTGCAACGATAGATTTTTCTAGTATATGCACACTGTGATTCCTTTTTTGACAGAATATTATATTTTTTTATAAAATGTAAGCAGATATATAATGAGAAAATTTTCACATTAAATTTATAATTAAATTTTATGCAGTTATAGGACATGTCTTTTAATAATATTTCATTTACAATATTTTCTTAGCTGTAAATAGTTTATCTACTTGGTAAGTTACAGTTAAAATCCCCATGCATCATTACAAATATACAAGAGTAATTTAACTTGCCTTTGAAGATGAAAACTATTTAATTTCCAAATTACTATAGGAGAAATCACCTTTCATTTTTATGTATTTTTCTATCCAATTTATATGTTTATAAATTTTAAATAACTGGATTTTATCATGCGAATAATAAGAAATTTACATTCAGTTTAATAGAGAATATATTTTAATGCTTTCGAAATTTGAAAGCAAAAGCAAAATTGTTTTGTTGTTTCACTTAGTGCAATACTAGGTATTTTTTAAATATTTATTTTCATTAAAAAAGTTTTTTTTACAATAAAAATAATGTAATAAATTGTCGATTTTAGCTGGAATTCTTAAAACCATGAACTAATAATATTTTACATAAAATTTCTATATAACCATTCCCTGGTGGTTTGTTTAGTTACTCCAGAAAAGCTCTGGTCTTAAAAAATATTAAAGAAATAATATTTTTTAAGTTGTAATTATTTCTTTTATTTCTGATAGAAATTTCAATGAAGTTGCATTGCTTAAAAGCGCGTTGTCTGAAAAATGTCATTGACGAATAACGAGAATTCTTACACAAAATTAGATCTGAAACACTTCCTGAAATTAGTACAAATATTAGTACTGGGCCCCGATATGTTAACTCACCCACGTTGATAAAGACTTTCAAAACAAAAACATAATGTATCGTTTATGACTGCACCGCACAAAACTTTACAACTTGACTGGGACTACTTACACTGTCATTGGACTGTCGACAATCGGAAACTCGTTGTCTGATGTGACGAGTTTATTTTCCAATTATGTCGGAGGGATAGATTTATGAGCGTATGGAGAAAATTAAATATATTGAACCTATATATCAATAGGACACTGGTTAATCTGATAGAAAGTTTCAGGACGAGAAGTATGTACAGAATGTACGATGTTGGACATTCACACCTGAGACGAAACAAACGCACTACAACCTCATCTATACCTCCCGTGTTACTGCCTTCTATTTCACGGCCTTTGTTTGAGATGGGTCTTAAAGACTTACATAGATCTTTAAGACATTTGTCTTTAACCCCTTAACATCGGTGGAGTCTTCTGGAGTCGTATCGTGGCCGATCTTACTGGCATCGTATAGTATTCAGCGATTAATCCCGCTTCACACTTGAAGTAGTTGACCACAGTAATCGTGTCTGGAGAAGACAGAGCCAGCGGTCCCAATCAGCATACAACCCTAATTTCGTGTGTGAAGTTGCTGGGCGCTATTTCTTATGACAGGTCATCTTTAGTCATGTTCGGCACATCTTTAAGAGCTCAGAGATATGTTGATACCATCCTGCAGCTAGTTATATTGCCTTTCATGGCATATCATCCAGGGACTAGTTTCCAACAAGATAATGCCAGGGCACATGCAACTTGCATATCTATGGACTGTCTCTGTGCTATTGATATTCTTTCTTAACCAGCAAGATAACCAGACCTTTAACCAATCTAACATATCTGGGACATTTTAGCCCACTAGATTCGGGCACCATAAAATATCGCAGATCTGGAGCAACAACTGATGAATGTCTGGCTGAATGTGTCACAAGATGACATAAGGAACTTTTACCATTCTTTACCTCGGCAAATTCAAGCATGAATTACCGCCAGGAAAAGTTCGATCAACTACTAATTTAAACATTCAGTGGATGATTGTAAGCCGTAAACAGGAACTATGACCTTGATTTTTTAATCATTTTATTATTTATGTGTATGAGCTATACATATATTCAGTTTCATCAAAAACAACCAATTCCCTGTCATGGTGTTTCGATTTGTTTTGCAAAAGAATTTATTATTGTTAGTAAATTATTAAACATATTCTCTTTTATTTTATGTATAAATTTTATTGATAGCAAACTATTTAAAAATTTTATAACAAAAAAAGAACAAACTGGCAGAAATGATTTCATTTCAATGAAAAATATGCTTGGTAAAAAGAATAGATATGAAAATTTTTGAGATGAGCTAAATCATATTTTTGATTTAAAAAATCTATGGACTCATTAATATTATCTTGTATTATACACATAAAATAAATGCAATATATAATAGAGTAAAATCTCTTACGGCTGTGTTCAGTAATTTTATGACAAATTTTATTTAATACAATATCTTATTTTCATTACAAGTCACTTTAAATTATAGCATTTATTTAAATGATTTGATGGATTGAAGTATCCCCAACTTTCGATCGAACTAAAAGTTCCTTTAGATATCACATATAATTGATTGTTTAGAATTTATATAAATTGCTTACTGTGTGTTATTAAAATAGTTTTTATCATAATATACGTTTTTATTTACTTTTCCGAGTCATGTTTCAAAAGCATTCATTCGATATTAGATTTTACTTGAATTATTTAGATTAATAGATTTTACTTTTTAATATATTGAAAATCAGATGTTACTAACACAGGATTTATTTCAGGTAGGAAATGAAACAACAGGAATGCAATATTTGAACACATTGTCTGCTTATGTAATTGTTCTTGTGAATTATTATAAACAAAACGCTTATAATATTGTTATTATGCATAAAAAGTAACAACAGAACTTTAAAATATATTTGTGTTCCTGTGCACTGCAATGCTATTAAGCATAGTCATATCTAAAAGCATATTCACGTCACTTTAATCTAAGCACGTTCATAGGAAATGACTGATATCTAGGATATTTTGTGAGAGTTAGCTACCCCATTTTTCACAAGAATCAGCTCATAGACTACATCGAATACTTTAGGGTTATTTGTAAAAATCGACACTTTTTACGTGTATCATGTATAACAAAAATATTTTATCATTTTTAGATCCAATATTATAGTTTAAATAATGTTGTAAAAACATTTCTTTTATGGTATTTTCTTTAAGTAATATTTTGAATTTATTTAAAATAATATACATAGTGTGTTGTATTTCTGAAAAAGAGCTACCTTACTTATACTTCTGTTTAATTAAATTCTCAATGCAATATAACAGCTATATTGATCTGTTATATTGCACTGTGTTTAATACCCAATATAGAACCTAATATATCCTGTATTACATATTAAAACATTAAACTTGTACATATATTTTCAAACTCAATTTTCTATTTTTTATGAAAAACAAAGACCTAAGGCAAGAAATTTACCAGCATACATATTTATTATTTGGATGTCAAAATAGTAGGAAACAGTAAACACGGTTGGCAGAGTTTTAAAAGGTAATGAATGACAAAATATCATCTGGATAAAGCAATTGAATGATAATTGAACTGATTTACCATTTTTAATTTGAATCTTTTATTAAAAAAATGTTTATGCATTTGTTAATTTGCAAAGGAGAAACATATCTCAAATCATGCATGGAGACATATACAGGCAAACAATAATAGATGACATATTATACAATATTATGATACTAGCTTATCTAAAGCATTATTTAATAAAAAATGTTAAATGCATGCACACACATGTCCATAGATTAAGGATAATGCAGAAGCACATGAAAATATAATGTTAATGAAAAAGGACACTTGAACAAATATCACACCGTTGTCAGACATGATATGCAAATTACAGGATGGCACCTGATGATGCCGAGCATACACTACAATGACAAGAACGTAATAGAAATGTATATAAGGGCATTTAACAAAGAAGTAAAGTAAACCAGTTCACAACCAATCCGTATAGCACACATTATCACGATTGCATAGGTTTGGCACAGAGGACAAATGTAGATGATATTTTAGGTAGTACAATTAATTTTTTGAATTGGAACTTATTTTATTTTTATTTATTTATATTGTACTTGAGTGACGAAAATATACTTTAAGATAAAATAACTGACTATAACCACATTTGAAGTTTTTCAAAGACAAAATTTGTCCTTTGCTACAGATAAAAAAATCAATTTAAAATTAAAATGTGTCACGCATCAATCAATTATTCCAAATAACTTCAGATACGTCAAGCACATTTTCTTCAGGTATTTATTATTATATATCCAATAACATAAAATTTCCAATATTCTACAACAATTCACAAATATTTAAAATAAAGATTTAGATAAAAACGCTTAAGTGATCTGAAAAAAGCTGTAACTTTCTGCTAATGAATACGTAAAGATACATTGCGTTTTGTACCAAACTTGATCTTATCAAAGAGTATTTATAGTTAATAAACAACGATTTGCTTCTTTTGTGTGTTCTGTGATATTTTTTGTGAATCAGCCATTTTTAACTTATTAACCATTTTCTTAATTTATTTCTTTAAATGTGTAATATATTTTCTTAAAAATGCTAATAGAATTTCCTTATATTGACTTAAAAAGTTTTAAAATAATTTAACATGTAAAACTTGCTAGTTTCTTATGTAACAATATAATTTTTTTATGTAACAACATAAATTAAGAAAAACTCTTTTAACGTTTATATTTTATATACTTCAAGCAAAAAAATAAAATTTAACATGTAATTATTTTTTATTTTTAACAAACATACAAGAATGCTTCTTTTCTGATTATATTAGAATAATTTCCTTAAAAATAATATTTGAAGTATTAATGAACTGAATTTTTGTTTACTTTAAATAATGAAAATGTTTAAATTTCTGTTTGAAATAAATATTATACTAAATAAATCATTTTTAACTGATTGATAAAAATATTAAATATTTTTTTAAAAAAATTGTTTTATAGAAGTATAAAAATGGTACAATTAAAAGAGATAATATTTTACTGTCTTAAAAATTGTTATAATACGTAATTTTCCAGAATTGCTTATTGAATAAAGCAATGTTATGTGCAGTTTTCTATTCAGTGGACTACATGTTAAACTCTTTCTAATCTTTAAATAAATTAATTTTATTAAATAAAAAACTCAAGTGAATGAAAAAATCATGAAAATTAAAATCATTAATAAATGTATGGGAAAAAAGTTATATACTGTTTCTTGAACACATTCTGAAAAAAATAATTTTAAATTGAAACTAACGTTAACAACTAATTCATCAATTTGAAAATTTATAATTCAAAGCATAAACTTATTAATTTTTATAATTTTAAAACATTGTTGAATTACTTTTTTTAATTTCTGGATAGTAAATATTTTATTAAAATGACATATTTTTTTATCAAATGTTTTTTATAATATTATATTAAATATATTACTCTTAAAAACTATATTTCAAACATTTGTAAATTCCATCTAACGAATTTCTAAATCGTGTTTAAAATAGTATGTGTATAAGTGTCAGATAAAAAAATTGATTTTTGGTTCTTTATTTTATTTAATCAATTTTTCATTATAAATATCATTTTTCATGTTATGTTTATATGGAATCAATGTATAATGATTATTTTACTTAAGAATTTCCTTTCTTATTTGGATTCTACAAATCTTTTTTAATTCAGTTATAGTTAGTCTAGTTTATTGAATTCTCAGTTTAACCTATAATTGCAAAAAGTAAAATTATCAAGTTTCTAAACTTTAAAAAAGGACTATTTTTGTCATTTGAAATTTCTCCTTGTGCCTCTAGGCCCTTATAACTTCGACAGTATCGAGAAACTCTACAGGCAGGTTGCCAAGAATGCTGTATCTATCCTCACACCGAGCCTTTTTCTTAAAAAAAAAGAAACAGGCAGTAAACTGTCACTTCTCACTTCCTTCTAAGAGTACAAATCTCACTAGTTATAGAAAGGAAACTCTGTAAACGTTATTCGAAATTTCCAATAATCCTCTTGACATATACATCTCTCTCGAAAGTATTCTTGTTATTTTTCACCGCAAAATTTATACTTGAATACATAGAGAGTGAGCTCAAAGCTGAGGTATAGGCTATTTTCCGAAGAAGCTGCCAATCTTTATCGCATATTCTTTTACAAGAGAGCGAATAAGTTTTAAACTATTTTCCAAATATTCGTTATTTCTATATTTATACAGCAAAAGTTTAGTTTCTATGAGCAATCCCTGGTACTGTAAGCGTTGATGGGAAATTAACTTTCGTTAATTTCAAAGTTATATTAAGATTCTCTAATTTATTTCAATTTCAGTCCGTGAAATCCTTCTTTCAGTTACTGATGAAATATGTCGAAACATCATATGGTAATATTCAGTCTTTTAGTTAATACATAAAATTATGCTTTTGTTTATAGTAAGCATTTTGTTTTACTTTTTAATTCATAAAATATAAGCAGTTTTTCTTAGTTAGATTTACAATAATGGAATTCAGTTATAACTAATATCAATATATTTTTTCAAAATATTTTTTGAATGTGTTTCTTACTAAATCAATAGTAACTATAATTAATAAACGACTATAAAAATGGGATAAGAATTTAATGATATTGGTCATACACTATTAAAACCATTATTTATTTACGCTTAGCTTAAAATAAGTAAACAGTCCAAAAGCTCAATGCCGTATTTACTCACTATATACCTATAGGTAACGTTAATTTTAAAATTAAAAATCATAATTTAAATAAACATATTATAATTAACTTTATTTTATTATTAACTTTAAATTCAACTTATATCTTTTTGATGCATATCATAAAAATATCATAGGAATATTAGTCAATTTATGTAATTTACATTAAAAGTATTCATAACTAGATGTAGGAGTAACTATCATTACAGAAAATAAATAAAAAAAATTACTTTGATCTGCTTGAATTTGAAATGGGGTATTAAAAATTACATAACTTATGTAATTCATTAGTTTCAGTAGGTATACTGGCATGATTCTTACAACAATCATAACGTCCAATTTTTATTCATCTAAGAATATTAAACTCAAAGATAAAACTTAACTATATACATACAAAAATCCTGCATTTATATAAAGAGACACATTGACTTTTAAGAGCAATTTTTAATGCACTTGAATTAAATTAAATGAAATAACCTTTTTTCCTGTGTTTAACAATTTTCAGGAAAAGTCTTTTCTTTTAAAAAATTTAGAATACAAATATTTTTTTTCCTTTTTCTCACTAAATAAAAACTTAGGTTTTTACACCAGAAAAAATATATTTTAATTTTGTTTTATATTGTTAATAAAAGCATTATTTTTTTGGTTCGTAAAAGACATTTTTCAGATATTTAAATAAAAATTCATTAAAGTCTAAGAATTCAGAGAATTAAAATGTCGTTTGTAAAAATTTCTACTTCAAAAAATTATGTAAATAGGAACAGAAGGAAAGTTGAACAAAGTTGTCTCACAAAATTAATTATAAAGATAAAGCAAACCATGAAATTCAAGAAAAGATAAATTTCCCAGGTGGAAATAGTTTCATTTAGCAGTATTACTTTTATTATAAAACATAAAAAACTATACTTTTAAATTAACGAAACTTTTATTTTTACATCATTTAAATTAGAGGTAAAACAGGAGTATTTTTTGCAAAATAATATAACATAACAAGTATGTAAATTTTTGCTTTGAAACTGTAAAAAGTATTATTAGAATGTAACTTATAAAATGATTCCTAAAATATAACTGAAAACTTTACGAAACATGTAACTTTATTAAACAAAATTAATTAGAATAAATGAAATTCTGTAATATAACTTAGTATCAGCTATAGCATTAGTAATGTGATCAAATGTAAATATTATAAAATTCCTTATAAATCCTTCATTTCTCATGTTTTCTAAATTTTTATGAAAATAATATTTTGCATAAACTGACTGTCATTGTTTCAAATTCAATACTCGTGATCAAAAATGGACGATCCATTTTATTCATTTCTATAATGCATTCTGTCTTCGGAAATGGAAAATATAACTTCACAAAATCTCAGATTCTACATGACACATGATAAAACCTTTTTCTACAAATTTTAAATTAAATGAAGAAAATCCAAAATATATCTTTTAAATTTAAGTATTGTGATAAAAACCATTCAATTAAGTCAACCAATATTTAGCGTTTATTGACAATACTTTTCTTTAAAAAATTGAGCTAAAATTTAAGGAAAGTAAATCAAAAAAATATAGTATAAAAGTATATTGCTAATTTATAAAACTTTTCAAATCATGAACGATATTTTATATTTATTACAAACTATTGTACAAGTATATACGTTCACAATATTTTCTTTTTGTGAAATAATAAAAAACACTTATAAATACATGTTTTACGTGAAGCAACGGAATGATTGCGAAAGAAAAAATTTCAAAGGCATTTTGTTAGATCAATTTGAGTTCTCCCAAAGATGATAAAACACAATCGAGTTCAAATGTTTTCTAATTTTAAGATGCTTATTAAAAGATATGACACTTGATACAAGAGATATAAGGAAATATTTAGGATTTAATGACAACAAATGAGAACAGGTAGAAAAAATTAATCATGGTTTGATTAAAGAATAGGAACTATATCATTATATCGGGTAATTTAACAAATATTTCTCTATTGAACTGATATTTGGTTGAAAGAATTAGCTTGAGAACTTTATTGTTCTATAGTGTTAAAGTGGAATTAAATGAAGAGGAATGAAAAAATGGTCTAAAATTAACAAATGGAAATAAAGATATATTTTAGAGCTTACCATTCAGTTGATTTAAAGTGTTTTACAAAGGTCACACTTACTTTCAAGATGGAGAACAAATTGTTATCAGTTGGTGATATTGGATGAGTTTAATCGGTGATAACGTCTGTAGTTTGTTTGTCCCTCAACTACTATTTTTGAACTAGAGGAATAATTAGACCCCGCACTACAATTTAAAGGATAATCTTTGTATCTACCAAATGATACAGAATAACCATTGGATATTCCGGCTTATATAAATTCTGCATGGGTAATTTCATAAGAAAAAATTAGTTTGGCGTCTGACTTTAATTAATCCAAATCCAAAACAAAGTGTTTGAATCAGTAAAATCTTTTAGATGGTAGCAATCACATAATTTATTAAAGCGTTACTGAAATGAAATGTACAAAATATGTTTTGATGTTTACAAGTACAGAGATCTTATATCCAGAGAGGTGAACAAACATTACATTAAAATGTAATATAGATGACTTTTTCAGAAATACAGATATGTTGAAAACCATAAAACATAAAAAAATAGTCACAGATAATTAATGAAACACTGAATGTCTCTTATTATTTCTTCAAGTATTGAATGTGTGATGATTCATGATCTCCAATAGAAATGCATTTTTATTATTCATGTAGATTGGCAGTTGAATTTTTTGAACTTGACATATCATAATAAAAATATCCGATATATCTTTGAGTGGTTTTGGCTTTATTTTATGATAAAATAATTATTTCCATAGATATCGTTTTCCTTCGAAAAACGATATTGATAGGACTCTCAAATCATTTTTTAATTGATTTAATATAATTTATCAAATTGATATTGAAGAAGCCTTTTTGTATAATCTTGAAACCTTGTTAATATGACTTAAGTGGATTGCAAACATTTCGTAGTGACTCTCGTATTAAGGCAGGAATCTAGCAACTCTAAATCTTATTATTTTGATTTTGAGAAAGGTGTCATTAATTGTCATTGGTTGAACAAGTTCAGTCTAATTTTTTAATAAATGGTGGCTATGCGATAATTCCATTGAATATATTCTAGATATTAAATAGTATAAAAAGAGTTTATGGTTGGATGATTTCATTCTGTATATTGAAGGCTTCCTCAGTTTTTTGGGGTTTTTTTATATTGTTTCCTCGTCAAAACTGATTCATTTCATATCTGCGTGATATAAACGTATCTTGTTAAAGGAACTATGAACAAATACCGTCCCATCAGCTTGTCATGTTATTTTAATTAACAACTAATGAATACTACAGCAGCATCTGTTGGCAATTATTTTTACTATTAAGGCAAACTCCTATTGTGTTACGTATATACGAAAAGAAGTTTAGATAAAATATTAGGTCATACTGACTATGGATTCTTTCGTGTAGCAACTTTAATTCACAAAAATCTTTATTTAATGTTATAACAATATGTATGAGCGTGTGCATATGTATATATATATATCTTCCCGAAAATACAGCATAACAAAAAAAAAAGATTTTCAAAAAAGTATCCAATTCTTTTACATTAAGTAGAGTAAATCTATTTACATTCAAATTATTTTTAATGATATGTCTAATACACTGCCTACCAATAAGTATTTGGACTACCTATGTAAATGATGATATCAGCGATCCAGAGGTACGTCATGGCCTCCGCCGGTATATATCGTGTAGAAAACAGCATCGGCATTAACCGCATGCAAGATGACGAGCAGTTCGGAACTCTCTGATTTCAAGAAAGGTATAATTATCGGGTATCACAAATGTGACCGATCCTTAAGAGACATATCTAGAGATCTGAAGTATCCAAAATCGACAGTTGCCAACATGATTAAGAAGTGGCAGGTCAGCGGTGATTGTCGGAATGCGCCCCGAGTCAGAGTATCAACAAAACTGGGAGATAGAAGCCGATGAGTGCTCTCAAGAGAAATTCAGAAGAACCGCACACAACCGATGGCTCTCATCCACGAGGAGTTTTAACAAAAATCCTAGAGTATTGTTGCAATGAATACCATCAGTAAGAAAGCACATCTGCTTGGTTTTCATGGTCGTGCTGCTGCCCATAAGCCTTTGATTACAAAGCTCAACCACGCTGCTCGATTAACGTGGTATAAAGCACAACGAAATTGGACCGTAGATCAGTGGAAATAGATTATTTGGAGTGACGAATCAAAGTTCATTCTTTACCGTTCAGATGGCATGGTCTCGGCTAGCGTCTGACTGAAGAACATCTCCTACCAAAATGCATTTTTCCAACAGTCAAGTTCAGCGGAGGAGGAATTATGGTCTGCGCGTGTTTCTACTGGTATGGACTGGGACCATTCCTCTCCATTCATGGTAAGCTCAACGCCAATTGCAACATTTTGGATGACAATGTGTTTGCTACGTTGTGGCAGTTTTACGGGGTGGAGCACTGTTACTTTCAGGATGACAATGCCAGATGTCATGTTTCGAGATTAATCAAGTCTTCGTATAGTGCCAATTGAGTTCATCGAATGGAATAGCCTGCCCAGAGCCAACACCTGAACCCTATCATGAACTTCTGAGACGAGTTGGATCGCCGAATTAAGTGGTGCACTACCCATCCAAAATCGGTGAAGGAACTTGTATGTCTACTCCAAGCCGAGTGGAAGACAATACCACTAGCTTTAATGCAAAGACTTGTGGAAAGTATGCCCTGGAGGGTTCACGCTGTAATTGTCTCTTGCGGAGGCTCAACCAATTTTTGATTTTGAATAAAGTTAGTTTTTCTTTTCTATCACAGGTGTCCAAATACTTATTGGTAGACAGTGTATATATGTTCATTCTGGCACAGGATAATACAAAATTAGTGTAGCTTAAACAAATTTCTTAAAAAGAATATATTTTATCATTTTATTTCAACAGACACCTAAAAATAAAATATTTACTTTCTAAAAGTAGAAAAAACAGAATAAGAAATCGAATTTAATCCATTTGCAATATTTTTAATCAATAATTTTCCCGAGGTATTTTTATATAGAGAATTGAAAGTTTGCAAAAGATAAGAACTTTGCTAAAATCAGACAATTTTAAAAGCATTAAGAAACTTTTGCCTTAGGGAGCTAAATTAAGTAATGAAAATGTGTCATTCCTCATCCTATAAAATAAAATAAAATAAATGGTTTTTAAGGCCACCATGTGCTGACATAAATGCACGTAAAAAATAATTGCTTCAAGCAAAGACATGAAACCATCAAAAGTATTAAAAAAATTGCTGATAAAAGTATAAAAATATTTTTGTTACGAGACATCCAAAACTACACCTAGAACTCAATTACACAAAACCTTGTAAATGATGGACGGATATTACAAAACTAATCGATTACATGTTTATCAACTTAATTTCTTTAATTAGAAAGATGGGTAAATTTTTTTCAATATTTTTTCTGGAAACATTAGCTAATGTAAATCAGTAATCTGATTTATGACGCATTGCATAGTAATGGGGTAAAATATTAAACAAAGAAAGACAAGTATTTTTAAATTTTTCCTTTAAATTTATTGATACATTTAATCTGTGGCAATGATAATTCAATGCCTTGAACGTATAAATAGAAAAAATATAAAACATAATGTAGATTAAATATACCGAGCCATGCAATGATGATTTAATGATTTACTGAAAGAGGTGAGGTGAAATAATTGAAAGATTCTCTAGCAGGGACAGTTATCGAGGATATTTTTTTCGAAATTAGATTTCTATCTCAGAGGAAACGTTCAGTATTGTTAATATGAGTCAAAAATATTTGTGACCATTCCAGTAGAAAATAAAGTATACCAGTTTATTGTATTGAGAAGGTATCAGAGAAAGTGATTGGACAGAGAAATCAGGTTGATTGCAAATAAACGTAATAGATAAGCACCTACAAGTGTCTACTGCAAACCAGCTGATACCCAAGATGGTTAGAAGAAAAGAATGTATCACATTCCAAAGATCATAGTTTTGCTAGAGTATAGATCGATGTATTTACAAACTAGCGTTCGTAAGCCTGCAAATCCCTTCTTTCATATTTTATGGCAAATACATCACATTTTTGGTGCTTTCATATCAGGCAGAATTATTACTCCTAACTGTTACATAAAGGTCTTTATCATAAATGAAGATTTTGATTTATCTGTCAAGATCTATATGATGTTATTTAAGTAAATTACCTATGACTCAAGAATCCAGGAGCCTTCGTTAGTGGTGTCGAGTTAGAGTCATATAGCCAAATTAAGTTAGAGCTCGAAATGATATGATATAGTGCTTTCAGATGAAAGTGTTTTTGCTTAAGAACTGTTTTGATTAAATTTTTGGATATTTTTAATTTAACATTTGCATCAAGTTTGAAGTGAGAATGCAAAGAAATTTTATTTTGTAATATACTTAGTTTTTTTCTATGTAATTACAAACATTTTTTTTTTCAAATTTGTTAGTTCGTATTTTAGTATGCACCTTATAGGGGGTATGCTTTGAGTTTTTCCTACAATAATATTGGGTGTGTTAATTATATGAGAATATTGCTAGAATATAAGCAAAACAAATTTTCATCGTTTTATTAAATTTATAATTTTGAACTAATCTTCAAAATATTTAAATGAATAGAACGGCACAATTATTAAACACCCCTGTTGCACTTTTTTGATGTTCCTCTGAACATTTGCATAAAAACAATTAAATATTATCTCTTATTAAACTTATTAATATTTAAAATGAAGTTATTACTACTTTTGTATATTATTTCCCAAAGATCATAAAAGAATGACACAAATTTTTGATTATATGAAAATATCATATAACACTTTGTACTTTTGTGGTACAAACTATGTAGAAATTCTTATGTAAATTTACCGCAAGCAATAGGAAATGTTTAAATAATTTACACAGAATTCAACCTATTTTAAACAGTAGTTGCTAAGCATAAATAAGCAATGAAGTTGACAAAAACTGTTTTATCAACAAAATTATACGCATGTATAAAAATTAGTATCTGCAGATTTCTAAAAATTATATGATGGTTTATCTTGATGGATTATTCAAGTCTTATAACTAAATATAATGTCTTTATTTATTTAGCATTTTCTAGTAGGTAATACATTTTGACAAGTTAAGTTTTATCACTAATTCGAAACCAATCAATATAAGGGCAGAAACAGAAAACGTTTTCGTTGTTAATTTTAATTGACATAATTCAAAAAGAGTTCTTTCACTTATTAGCTGATAAATGCATTTTGAATTTAAAAATTTAAATTTATATCTTACGTTACATGAATATTTTACTATAATACAAGCAATGTTAATATGATATGCTTATAAAATAATACAATATTTTCTGTTGGAATTGTTTATTTTAATTGATTTTATGAAGTTATTGATTAAAATATTTATGTTAATATTAATAAATATTTTAAAGTCAGATGAATTGGGAAATAATAATTAAATTTATTTTACGCTAAACAAAATGCATTTGTCAAAGAAAATAAACTAAGTTATTCAGTGAAATTCTATATTTGACTAGGATAAATAATAAAATTTTCTAAATGAGAGTTATGATGTATGTCATAAATGACATAAATAGCATTAAATTTTAAACACCAAATTTCGAATCAGAAACGGCGCAATTTCAGGAAGTTTCTAGATATTACTTCTCAAAATGCAGTAAGAGTTTCGCGAAAATGGGATGAAGCTCAGACATTTGTTAAGAATAGAATATGAACAGAACAGACGCCGCTTTATAATTAGAGCAATTTTGCATTTTACGGAGCGCATTAATTATTAATGGAAAATAGTCTGCTTTACCTTATTAACTCAAATCCAAAGCCTTCGTTTCCAATCGATATGTACCGAAATTCCTTCAAAAGCATTATCTTAGTTCTACACTTAACTTATTTTGATCTGTTCAATGAATACCAAACCTAAAGAAGGATATCACTTATTACTTCTGAGCATGTTACTTCTAATTAATTCTACCTAATCAGCCGTATTTCAAAGATTAACTTTCCGCTTCCCAGTTCCAAACAACTGACGTGTCCCAGTATACGGAAAATTTTCGAAACAAAAGAAAACTGAAATGAGCATTTAGAACGTTAGGCTTAGCTTTACTCTTGCCAAGATCGCCATTTTGTGTCCATTTAGTACAGTGATGGTGGCCAGTGTGTATGTATTGTACTCGAATATTTCATCTCACCTAACCTATTGGAGAGAACCTGTATGTTTACATTTATCTCATGTCGACATTAATAAAAGTCCATAATAATCCTCATAAGTTATGATATTTTGGATAAGCCTCGCAAAGCAGCGAGAGTATTGGGTGGAATGGTTATCTTTATTTTGGAGCCGTCACCTTAATGTTGGGATTATGTAGCTAATTAACTGTTTTGCTTTGGCTGGGTGTTTGGATTTCAAGCAACCGGGGAGGGAGCAAGGAAACACCGTGATTTATTTAACGCCAGATATTGGCTAGTCGTCTCCACTGTTTTCGGTATTTTTGCTCCTTGGCTGTGTTTATTGGTTTTGGCAGTTGATTGAGAGAATGAGTTATAACTGTTTCATTACATTGCATTAAACTCCAGCCTTTCCCTGCTGGAATCGGATTGATTGGAGTGCTTCGTGTAGGTGTTAAGGAAGAGAAATTAAATGCGTCCCTGGCTGAGAATTGCGGAATGTTGATTAAATAAATTTCTCAGAGTTCGCAGAAATATGAAATTATTGTACTAAGATAGGTCAGATTATTTAATTATTTATGTAGCTAACAGTAAACTTTTTATGAAAAAATAAATAACTATTAAATACATTATTAATATAATGAAATTCTTAGTTATGTGCCTTAATCGTTCTATGAAAACATAAAATTTTGATTTCATTAAATTAAAAGCTTTATTTATGATTCTTGTAGACTATTTTATGATAATTCAATATATAGAAATGAATTATCAATAAATTGTAACTTTTATTATAAATGCATACATTAGTTAATTTAAAATTAATAATGAATTTTTCTTTAAAACTAATAATGATACAAAAAACCTATTTATAACATTTATAAAGAATATCAATTTAGGAATTACTCATGAAAATGTAACCTTCATAATTTAACTATTGAATATAAAACTATTTAAGTGCTAGAGAAATTACTACTGATGACATAATTCAGAAGATAATTGCTATTAATAAAAATGCCAACAAATATATAAATATGTGCTAGTTAAAATATTAAACCATTTTCAACATTTTATATTTTTCTAGTACTTAATCTGTAGGACTAATAATAATTACAAGCAAAAGTAAAAATTCATCATTATTAAAATAAAATATTTTCTAAACAATACATATGTAATTTTACTTCAAATAAAAAAAAACAATTTCAGGGATTGGTTCATGCAAATTATTTTTTAAAAGATATTTAAACTAAAATTCAAATGATCATGAAAATATAAAGTTGAAAGAAATGCAGATTATCAATTTAAGCAAATCTTTATTAGTAAATAATTGACTAGTAGTTAAAATATTGAATAAAATAAAAGCCAATTTTTCTAACAGAGTGGTACATTGCAACAAGTATATATATTATGTTAAAAAATTTACTGAATTCTCACAAAAGAATCCAAGTTATTTTTATAAAGCTTTAATGGTAAAGACTAGAATTAAAAGCCCTTAAAATTGACTTGAGATTCAAAGTTTTAAATCACATAAATGATAATACTTTCCCATGTTTTATAACATTATCAAACTTACAAAAGCTATAATACATTTAGATAAATTAATGATTTGTACCTTGTCTAAAACCACACACATAGACTATTTATTTAATAAAAAATTAAGAAACAAGGCATGCTGAATAAAGTGCCGGCCACACGTTTCTTAAATACATATAATAACGCAATTTCACTCTCAGTTGTAAAAAAACATCATGTTTTCATTACTGTGAAATTACTTTATATTTGATTCATAAAAAGATTGCTTTATTTGTGAAATTTAAAAATAAAATAAGCATTTACTTTCGGTAATACTGCTACTAGATATTCATTCAATTGCTTATACACATTTCAATTACTTAAATATGATCAAAAGCTTTGATTTAATAAACTAGATTTATGAGAGATATTGTGACTGAACTTAAAATAGTATAACTATAAATGGCATTAATTGACATATATTCTTAATTTTAATTCAAATAGTGATATCTGTGCATTTAAATATAATTACATTTATTAATGAACAGAATGAATATTATATTGAATGCACCTTGTAATGGCGAAATTTATATCCTTGTGCTAAAAATGTCATAACTTTCATTTTAATAAAAAAAATTCTTAAATTTTTAATCAAAATGAAAGTTAAATAGTTATGTAGCTTATTGCACATGTCGTTACTAAATTTAGATTATTTTTTAAGATTTATGTACGTCACAAATATATTAAATATTAATACACAAATATTGTAGGAATAAAAATTAAGGCACATTCTTTATTTCAACAATATGTGGGAATAATCTAAAATGACTTTAATACATTTTGAAGTTTATCAGTGTGGTGATGGAAACAGCTTAGCCTAAATTTTACTTTATCCATTCACTTCTTCCAATTGACAGAAATAGCTGTTGGAAAAGGCTTTCTCGTTTTTATCGGATTCGATTGGGTTTTTTTCCATCCTCACCAGGTCATATCAGAAACGCATGGCGTACTTAATCTACAAATGCTTTCCTATTCCATCTCTTTTCCAGATGTATTGCCAAACATATTTAGATATCAATTGCAAAAAAGGAAAGTGTTTGCCTTCGGGAAGAAGTAATTCCAGCGAGTTCTCATGATTTCTCAAGAGATGAAATTGAAGTAGATCCGCTTTCATCAAGCTACATCCAAACCTGTTTTTGTACCTTTCATTTGGCATTAAAATTTTATCTGCTTCCTCATCCTGATTAGAAAATATACAATGAAGTGAAAAAAAGTTCCCTTATGTGCTACCTACAATTACAGAAACTGCTTTTGTAGATTTTTAAAGATTCTTATTTCTTAAAGGATTGAACAGTTTAAAATATAACTTAAGATGATTTGCATATTAAAATTAGAGTTTTGTTACTCACAAAGCTCTTTTTTTACAATTCAGATACTATTAACACTACTGCAGAAAACTCCTAAAATAGCATTTTCTATGATAAAAATGTATTTTACATTGCAGATCATAATCATTATTTTAAAAAATTCAATAGAATTATAATTTAAAAAAATTGACATTTTAGCAATAATTTCATAAATAAAAATAAGATTTTAAAAAATATTTATGCTGTTTGAAAAATTAATATTTCTTAATCAAGTAATGGTTAGATAAGCGTTTAAAGCCAAAAGCTATCATTTTAGATCCTCGCTTAAAAGATAGTAAATATTTTACTATTTGATAATTCATATTTACTAAAAAGTACGAATTACCGGAAAGTAGATTTAATATCATTCAAACACTAAATCCTTTGCTATTTTGGTATAAAACTTATTTGATGAAAAGTTAAAAACAATTTCATCATAAAATATTTTTCAACTATTCTATAAATTGCGAAAAATGTAAAACTGCATGTATGTAAAACTTATCTAATGATTAGAAATCATCAAATATAGCTTTTAATTCCTAATTGTATCACATGAAACTCAAAAGTAATTTCTACGCTACTATAAAATGATTATATTAACTACACACCTAAATCAATGTTACATCATATCAACTCTATATAATACAATCTAAGCTCTTGGACATTATAGAAGAATAATAGTCTCAATAACATTATAGAAGAATTGATTTTGTTTGCCTTTCTTTTGAAATATTTCAATGTAAACTCTATAAAAGAGTAAACAAGCCACTAATAGCAATAACAATTCTGTTATCTGAAATGACATTTTTAATGAAATTGTTTATTAAATTACCCAAGTTTTGTAACAATTATTCCTTGTAAGATCTTCTAAAGTTGAAAGTGTGTACCAAGTTTTTAAATAGTATTTTGATTATATAAAAAACGGTATCATAAATAAGAGTAATATTATGGTATTATAAATAAAAGTAACACTATTTATAAAAAAATATTATACTTGTTATTTTTTCGTATCAAATTTGCATTTTATTATAACCAATGTCATATTTAAATAACATAATTCACAAAGGAATTTAACAAAGGTCAACAATAATCAAACAAGTAAAAAATTCTTGTTAGATTATTGTTGACAATAACATCAGAAATAATTAATAATCATGAATTCTACACATAATAAATAATCATTTTCTCTGAAATAAAATTGAGTTTCAGGAAAAACTTCAATTTTGACAATTGTTCAATTTAGTGTTAAATAATAGTTTCCATGCTGATATCAGAAACATAAATATGTGA
Source organism: Latrodectus geometricus (assembly GCA_026290005.1). Taxonomy (NCBI): domain Eukaryota; kingdom Metazoa; phylum Arthropoda; class Arachnida; order Araneae; family Theridiidae; genus Latrodectus; species Latrodectus geometricus. The sequence goes on from JAPDSC010025238.1 coordinate 22,823, forward strand.
CACAAAAAAATATTTTTAAAACACATCCAAGTATAAAATTGCAAAAAGAATCAGAATTAAAATATACAAGATTAATTTAAATTTAACATGATATAATGAGCATATGTATTTTTTAAATATGTGTAGTAGGATCTAATTTTATCATCACAGGTAAAAATGTAATTAAAATTCACTAACTTTCTAATATTTACTTGATTAAACAATATATATATATATATATATATATATATATTTTTAATAAGTTTTTCTAAATTTGTTCTCGATAAAATTTTTAATAAATTTAAATGAACTATGTAAAAAACCAAACCAAGGTGTTATGCAAAATAAGTAAAATATCATGTTTCATACATTTAATGTTTTTCTGTGAGTAGTCAGAATTTTTTTTTTAAACAGGCTTCGATAATGTTGCTAAATTGTCTTTTGTTTTGAATTGCTATTTGCTATTGAATTGTTATTTGTATTTCATTAATTTTAGAATTCTACAAGATGGGATGTTACAATGAAAAATACAATATTTTTGTATCCTCATTTTCAAGTTTTCTGCGAAATATTCTCATTCAGATTTAAATTTAAGAAAAAAATTTCATTAAAAAATGAATTTAATAAATAATTACATGGTGTTATATTACAAAAAATGCACTTGAAATCTTTAAAAGAAAGGAAATGGCATTTTGAAAATTTTTAATTTCTAAAAGTTTAATTTCAAAAGCAAAATGTTTATCAAATTTTTCTACAATAATTAATTTAAATTTTGAATTGAAGGTAATTATTTATTTTAATAAAAGATAAGAAAGCTAGTAAGCTATGTTTAGGAAATTATTTTACTAAATTTTCAAAAATTAAATGATTTTTAAATTTATTTGAATTTTTTAAAAAATGAGTTTTATATAGCAAATATGAGACAAAGTTTTAAAATAATATTAAATTTCTAGCAAGAAATTTTCTAATTATAAAATTACAGTTTAAAATAAATGTTTTGCACATTCTATGATTGAATATAAGTAGTTATATGAAACTTTTCTCCAGTTAAAGTGTTAAACCATTTTAGTTTTTAATTTAAAATCGAAATATAACAAGTTTATTTGCTTTACAGTTCCGATGCTATAGTGCTCCCAGTAATTAACACAATTTTATATTCAATGCAGAGAGCAGTAATCTCTCTCAAAACAACTTAATGTTTAGAAACTGGCCAGACTGCAGACAGGTCCATTCGAGTTAAGATTTGGCATATTTTTGGAACAAAATCCGACTAAAAGTCCATTAAATTAAAATGCTAAGCAGCATTCTTTGAGCAATTAGTTCCGAAAAGCTAAGTACATATTTACATTAAAATTTCTTTCTGAACTGAAATTGCTATTTAGTTTAAGTATATATTTGACTTCGTATTCTTACCAAACGAATTTAATTAATTAAAGGATTTCCCCTTTTAAAACATCTTTCATGAAAATCTCAGTAACTTCGCAAGTGCTTACATTTGTTTTACTTCATGTTAACATGCATTAAGTTTAATGGCGCTGTTGCATATAGCATTCCTCTCTAATCTCTATTCTTGAGCACATTGTTCCCGACTCTTCATAAAACTTATGGAACACACCGAAATTGCAATTTTGGAATCTCTAACCACTTTAATGAATCTTTTATAATTGTAAAAGCTTGGAGTGAGATGATTCGGGCGACAAATTTATTTAACGAAGATGAACAATATTACTCCGATTTCTCACTGCAAACTTATTAAGAGCATAATCCAATTCCGCCATTCAAATTTACTAGGCTGGATATTTTTACGTTCAATAACGATCCGCTGAAGATGATAAACCAATAATGAATAACTGTCTACTAACCTCAAAATTAAGTTCCCATAAATGTTTGATGAAATTTATTTATTAGTAACTGAGCACTTAGAAATAATTCACTAAAAATTTAAATAAATTGCATATATATAATTTCAAAAGGTTATCTATTAAATTTTCCTGGCATAAACTAGTCTGGATTTTTCAAGTTGCCTGAAAAAAATAGGAAAGAATATTATATTTCTCAATAGAAAATAAACCTTTTGTGATAAATTTAAACTTATATATGGATTTCATTATTAAGTTTATATTTTTTTCAAATTTATAACATTTTTATGCAAAACCAAATTCACACAATTTTACTTATTTAAAATTCGAATATCTCTTAAAAGCTATATTTCAACAGGAAATTTATTAAAACAATTCCTGTCTTTTAAAGTATATAAATCGAAATATCTTTATATTACTCAGTTATTAAAAACAAAAATTAAAAGGGTGTGTCGACAAAAATTAAAAGGGTGTATTCAATTTAATAATAATATACGTAATAAGAATCAAAATAAATTCAGAAAAACATTTGATAGTTTCAGACACATTGAAAGACATTTTAAGTAAAACAAGGAACAAATTACGAGCTATCATTTATCTAAGCTTATTATACATATTTATTATACATAAAGGCAGCTTATTAAACATAAATAAAGACATTTTCAGTAAAACAATCTAATAAGAGACAAATTAAGAGCAAATATTCATTTTGTCTAAGCTTATTATACCCTAGTTTACAAATAAAAGGAGTATTTGTTATCTGTGAATTACTAATTAATTCTCGATGTGTTATCTATTAAAATCATTATAAGATATGCAGAAATTCTTGGTTTTCAAATTTTAATATAAAAAATCTTAATACATTTTTCTATAATAAATCATAAAATACTTATATATAAATTGAAATATAAAACAAATTGTCAGCTCGAATTAAATCTTACAACACGAGAAAAAAGCTAGAAGAAATGAATTTAATCATAGAAAAAAAATTTGTTTGAGACAATATTTAAAATATCTGTTTGCTTTAATTTTCGTATTTAATTAATTATAATAAGACGTAAAATCCACGACAAATAATGAGACAAAAAATAAGTTATTGTGTCATTTCAAAATGAATTTTTAATTTATATTGCATTTTTGATATTCTTCATTCACGTTAATTTGAGCGTTGGAACTTCTTTCAGTAAAAAAATGAAAAAACGAAACTGACGTACGTTTAGTTATTTTCTTTTTATACAATCTTTTCTTATTAAACAGCTTTGTGTGTTTCTGCAGTTAAGTTTCAACAAAAAACGTGCTTGCTTAAACTAATGAGTTGGACTGAGAGGAATTAAAAATTTTAATTAGTCTTATAAAGCTAGTGTTCAAAAATATTTATGAATAAAGAAAATATTTTAAAGGGAAGTTGTGTAGTTTTCAAACACTGAATATGTTTGTAGAATTTTTTTCCTTATTGCTTAGTGAATCTCAGTCTTTGAAGAGAATTATTTTTAATAAGTACTGAAAAAAAATCTTACTATTCTTTTTTCAGTGTGAAATGCGGCAAATCTAATTAATTTAATGAAGAATCAAATATTTTTAGACTGTTTTCACACAACTAAATAATGCTATTTATTTGAATTCTATTAATAAGTAATGGTTATGAAATTTTATGAAAATATTTTTCTTGAAAGAGATTTTTACAAAAAAAATAGAATTTTGTTTGATTTTCTTTTATATTTTTGTAAAATGTAATTGGCAAGTTGCATTTAATTATTTATTAAATTTTAATTTAACAAACAATTAAACTCAATTTTTGACCCGAATATATTGACATATCATCATTTTTCTATTTAAAATTTATATTTATATTCAATTATAATATGAATTCATATGCAAAGAGGAATATTATATCATCTCATTTAATCGTTTTAAGAGGAAATTGAATGCAAATATGTGGAAGTATTTATTATGTTAGTGTTATAGTGTTAAAAGAAAAAAAGTTATTGATTTTCATACATGGAATGTATTTGAAAAATTTTTTTTTCCTAATGGTGGGGCACTGGGTGACTGGAACATTGCCCACAACCAGAGACTACTGCTCATTTTAGCGTTACCAGGTCTGTGAACCAAGTCACGAAGTTACGAGTAGCATTGTCCACGTCATACCACCTCAAACCAGTTTTATAGGACAGGTTACAACTATTTATCATCTCAGAAGAAGAAAGGACAAAGATATAGAGAGAGTGAGAGAGAAGAAAATAAAAAGAAAAAAAAAGACATGACAGGGATTCGAACCCAGGACCAACAGCCAGGAGTCAACAATGCAAACCATTAATTTTTATGACTTTTTTCAATTCAAATTTGCTTTAACTGTCTCTGAAATCTATTTTCTTTAAATAAATTTTAATACTTACGAAGAAAGAAACTACTAAAGAGAAACCGTATATAATAGAAATAATTTAAAATTATTTGTGATGTAATATTTGAATATTTCATAAAATTGACCATATCTTAAAAAAAATTCAAAAATCAAGTAATTCACGTATATTTTTATTAAAAAATTAAAAGATAACATCTTATCTTGCATTATTATTAAATGACAAAAGTAAAAATTTTATACATTTTAAATTTATTTTCAATTACTAATTTGATGAAACATTTTATGTTTTTGGTTATTTAGATAATATATTCTCAATGTCAGCTGTTATGAGTTCACTCAAAAAATGCTTGCATAAACTAACTTGAGTTATTCCACAACAATAGAAACATTCTATCACATTTTCATGAGTGACACTGAAATGCACGCATCTTAGTAATTTTAAAATCAAAAGGCAATGATTTAATATAATATATTATAACCAATTCCAAAAATTACAATTCCTAAACAACAATCACTAAATTTACAGTATTTTTAATTAAATAAAAAAATATCTTTTAAAAACATTAAAAAGTTTTCAAAATGAATGGTTATTTAATTTAAAATTATCAATGAATATGCATGACGTAAACCATGTATGGCCTAGTTATCTCTTCAAGTGAAAATTATCTCTATAAAGTATGATGAGTTCTATATTCACAAAATGATAGGAAATGAAAAAAATGAATTCTGTTATTAAACCTTTTTAAACTAATTGTAAGCTAAATAACCTGAAAGTGACACTAAATTTTATATTTCTTGTATAATTAAAAGCATATAAGGAAAATGTAAGAAATGAATAGCTCAAAAACCTATTTTTATTTAATAATAAATTATTTTACTTAATATTTTAAAACTAAAATTGTCAAAATTTTGATCTCAAAAATTTATGGCTACAAGTGCTTTATGTGCAATATATAAAATCTTACTTATTATGTTAAACATTTAGTAAAGATTAATATTTTAAATCCTGATGAAAAATACGTAAAAATATAATTGTTGATAAAATCACTAAAAATTAATCACTTTTTGCAACCCTTAATAAATAAATTATTTCTTTATGTTATGACAGAGTAATGCAATCTTAATCATTCTGGCTTTAACAAGGGTTTAAAGTGTCCAATTAATTTATAATATTTATTATAACAATAAAGAACTGAAAAAACAATATATATCTGTATGTGTGCTTAATATGCTTTCCATTAATAGTCGTGTAACCTAGTCGGGAATTCGTAAATGCAAATATTTTCAGATGTGACATTTAGAAATCCGTTAACTAAAAAGGCATAATTGCAAGTTCATTATAATATTTTAATGTGTAATTTTTTATGTTATTTAATGGGGAACTCATTACTACATTTTATCTGAGTGCGGGGAAAAAGAAGAATATAGAAGTCTTGGAAATATTTAAAAAATATATACTTTATTTTATAGAAGGATATTTCTTAAACTTGATGCCTCCAACTTAAGTATGACTCACCTATTCACCACCCAATTCTATTGATCCAAATATTTTAATTAGAGGGTGGAAAGATAATTTTCCAACTCTGAAAATTGAATAGAATTCTATTCAACTAATAGAAATGCTTTAGAAGGTGAATAATCAATGCAAAGAAAGCATATCATTAAGGTTGCATAAATGATAATTAAATTTTTAACCATTCAGGTATGACTCAATATTTCGTATGTAAAACTAATATTTCCTATGATTTCTGATGTAAAAATTATAAACTAAATTTAGTATAGGATAAAATTTTCTAATTTTCTGTATATTCAGGAGCTAGAATTTTTCAGTCAAAAATCTTACCTAACTCTTTGATATTCATTAAAAATTTATCTATTATTAAGCATCTAAACATTTACTTTTAATTAACTCTGGTATGATAAACATCACAGCAATTGATAGATTAGAAAAATAACATAAATATCTCATTTAAAATTTGAAGGAAATTGCAGACATTAGTTCTCCAAGACTTTTTCATAAGTGTTATTTATATAACTTTTTTATAATTCTTTTTCATAAGAATAAATTTTTTTTGATAAGTCTTGTTTAAAATATGCAAATGAAAGTGATCGGATATTAATTAATCACTTTATTAATTATTTATGATCGGTTGTCATATTTACAATATTATTTAAGAAACATTTAAACATATAACTAAAACATATTATTCAAATAATTAAGCAAAACTTATATGATTTTTTCATAATTTAATATATTATGAACTAGTTTTAATGTTTGCGAAAAATTTTTAATATTTAAATGTTTTTCACCAAAATTTTAAAATATAAAAAAGTAAAAGCTGACATTTAATCAATTTATTCTGAACTTTTTATTTTAGAAAATTTAAAAATTTCAAGATAAATAAATAATGATCTCTGGAAACATAATATTAATTTCTATTTAAGCACATATCTATTTTGGCGGTAATTGTTAATTAATATAACTGTTTAACACTCGGAATCACAATTTTTCTTTTTTCCAATATAACAATACGTTTGTGTTTAAAAAATCTAATCCTATTTTATAATAAACTATTAAATGCATCGCTTTGAAGAACAATATGAGAAAATAGAATGAGCATTTTAATTAATGAAACATTCGGACTAAAATAGCAAGTTTAATGTTAAGCCAGGAATAATGCTCGAACAAAAGTTAATAAAAGAACCAATTTACTAGAAAAATATAGTCCATTAAAACCATAAAACCAAACTCTCGCATATTTTATTAAAAATATCAGACTCCTCATCATTTTTGCCGCATATTTTATTTAGCAAAGAATATTTGTATCGTAGAAGGGAATGGTTTTTAGTCCGCGTTCCAATGGGGATTACGTGGCAATTTATTTTGCACCATTTTCTCACGAGAGAGATCGTCTACATCCAGTTATCCCTGCCAAAAAAAAGCACTATTACTTCCGTGCTAACCTTTGAATTACAATTTTTCTTCTTCCCAAATCACATCTGCAATGTTTCACACGAAACATAAAAATAAAGAATAGAAATTTTTAAAGGGGAAAAAAGGAAAACAAAAAAATTGCCCCTTCAGAAAATTCATTTGCTTTTCCCTCTTCCCCATTTAATTCCAAAACTATTAAGTGTATGCATTAAATGTTAAAATCAATATCTCATTAGTCTTTTACAGATTTCAGTAGAAAATCTCCTTCCATTTACATTTAATTCCAAAAAATGACGTATTAAGTTTTGAAAAAAGCATTTTCATTTGAAATTTCATTTTAAGTATCGTAAGCGTTTGAAAATTAGACAATTTTAATTAACTCTTAGACTTTCAATTCATTTTATAAAATTAGCCTAACAATGCTTGCTTAAAAAATATACAATTGAAATGATTTTACGTTTGAGAGATTAAATACGGTTAAATTTGCCTTTGCCATTTTTTCAAAATAAAGTTTTTTTCAATAGCAAATCTTCTTTGATTTCTCAAGTACAGCTTCCAAGACAGACATGAAAAAAGTCTCTCAAAAGAAATATTAGATTCGCTATTTTATTTTTCAGAAGAATTCGTTCTATAAAGAACTAATTAAAATTACAAGTGACTTAGTTTTCTTTCAAAAGCTCTATTATTCCTTTACCCGTGGATTACTTATAAAATCTGTGGAATTATTTTCTTAATATAAAGAGAATTTTATATTCCAAATAATTAAATAATTATAATATTTTTAAAAAATAGGTTGAAATCTGCAGATTGTAATGTTTTCTTTCAATAAAAATCAATTTATTTCCAAATTACATTGCTGCATGGAAGCAATTAAATCAGTTGATATATTTGTCGATATATTCTTCGAAGTGAAGAATTTATTTTAAGATATTTTAATTTATTTTACAAGGAATTTTTTTATTCTTCATGCATACCTCTGCCACCATGTAAAAAAAGGGATAATGACTATATTATAAAGTTTTAATAACTATCAATTCACAATAACATTTCCATAATATTATAAATAAACAGTAATTTATGGAAAACATTCATTTAACTAAATTATAAATAAAATATAAAAGTGCTAAATTGATGACATTATTTAATGTGAATAAAAATTATTTCAATATTAATTCTGAAAATTTTGCTCTGATTATGAGAAGAGATTTGTAAGTGTGATAGAAAACAGAGTAAGACTGTTTTGTTGTAGATATTCCTCATAATAGATTAATTCAAAGGATTTATTATCCTACATATTTGGTAGAAAATATTCATAGTGTTATTAATATAAGATTAATAATGCATGAGATTTTAGATAATATTGCAAATAATAATTCGTTACAGAGAATATTTATTTTCTTCTTAATGTTCTTATGCAGCATTAAAACGCTTCACTAGACTTCTATTGAAAAAGCAAATTATGAAAACGATCATGTATGCTGCTCTGAAAGTAAACTATCAAAAACTTAAATTTTCTAAGATTCAGTGTTTTCTGTGAAACTTTTAAGACACTGACCACACTCATTTTATATCTTGTAATTTCAAATAGAAATTAATTATTATCAACTCAGTAATTCGTTTTTTTTTCTATTTCAAAATTTATATAATTAGCAAAGCAGTGTTTTATCTGATGTTGTCTTGAAACAGAATGACATGACACTTGGAATTGTTTTTCTTAGTTTAGTATCGTCTTCCGTCAAGCAAATTGTTAATTTACTAAGCTCGTTGACTTTCATATAATCTTTAAATGAATGTGTTTGTAAAGCATTGCTTACACGAGCAACCTGTGATGGTCTAGGAACATCTAATTCAAAATAATCGATTAGGAGTTTTATCTTTCTTAGTTTTAAGCAAATCGTAATTTGATCATAATCTAAGATGTCATACAACCAATATCATAAGGCATTGTACCAGAATTGTTCGAGATTCTTCTGATGCTTTTTTACATGATAAATGTTTCCAGCTTTAGATATTTTATGAGCTTTCTTCAATATCTTACCTGTTTCGTTATTAAATGTTCATGTAAAATTAAAGGTACTTGAAGATCTTAGATTTTCAAACACATTCAATTTTATCACGTGTCTTATGATAATCGTATACACTTAGTTTTTCTCACAAATCCCATACATTCCAGATTCATCACATATTTTGGTTTTAACTCCAGAGCATGTTGCAGACAATACAGGGAGAGATTTCTTAAATAAGTTTCAAATCGTTATTATATAATCATTTTTCCTCCCTGCATTTTTTCTTTTTCAAATCAAGTAAAAAGATATGACCACCAAAACTCCTCAGCAATTAAGCCTTTTAAACTAACAATAACTAGATTTCACAGCTTTTAGTGTCCTTTAAATGTAAGAAAGCTTATTGCAGTTAAAATTATGATAAATTTTGATTTTTTTAAAGTTTTGTTTTCGTTGCATATACAAAACTCCTACTCTACGAAATAATGCCCTACTCTTACTACATAAAATTTCCCTTCTATCTCAGATGTACTTTTCGAAAGACTCACATACTACCCAAAACTGCTCTATAATATAAAGCCAGTTTATTTTATTATCCAACTAAGCATTTCTAGCAGAACATTAAAATCCAAATCATAGTGCAATAAGTCGGATATCTTATTTCTTTACTTTATTTTCAACCAGTATTATCAATTATTAATCTTAATTTGAAATTCCACTGAAAATAATCTAACATCTAATTTTATATTTATTTCTGAAATGTTAATTTATTATAAATACAATATATATATATATTTCTTACTAAAATATTTAATCTTAAATTAATCTTCCTTAAATGTTTCCTAAATTTTAAGTTTACATGCTTGAATTTATTACATCTTAAAGAAATAAAGCATTGAATTAATGATAATGTATATGCCGAGAATATTCTTTCATATTTGTTATAAAATTTACAATATTTATTTAAGTTTAATGTTAATGAAATTATATGCTTTGTTTTCCTTAACATAACTTAGAACTCTTCAGATATGAAAAATTTCTCAACATAAAATAATTTTTTTTGTAAGACATATCTTTCATGCTTTCTTGTCCTCTTGATATATTTTTTTCCATTTATTTCAATAAAAGTAAAATTCAATGTAGAAAATTTTAGTGCTCAAATTGAAATAAAAAGTATCTTCGATTTAAAATCTTATAAAAAATTACAATATTTAGAAAATAAAAATTTTTTACATTGTTTCAAATGAATAATCAAATTTTTTAACTCCATAAATTGCTCTAAAATCAATTTTATAAAGATATATAACAGATTTGATATCTTCCATAGTTACAAAAATCAAGTCAAACGACATCGATTTATTTTCCACATCATTAAAACTGTTAAAAGAATATATTTTTATTCTACATTTTTTATTCATTTTTAGGACACTAAAATAACTAAATTATTTACAAGGTTTAGTTATTTTAATGTCATTATAATGTTATTTAGACAACTTAGAAAGATAGCATAATATTAAATTAAATATCCTTTATAATGAAAGTTTCAAAATCGTTTTGGAAATGCATAAATAACATAAAATCTTGAATCAAACAAACTTTGCTCAGGTTTTTGAATTTTTTCATTTTTTAGCAAAGCATTTGTCTGTTTCCGAAGAAAAAACATTACTTTATTTTTTACATAATTTTATAGTTGCATAATCATAAAAGCATTATCAATATGATTTACTTTGAACTAAAATATATTTTTACTTTAAAAAACAATTAAATATATTTTCTAATAAAATAATTCGTAAACAAAAATTCTACGTCTTAAATAGCGCCATATCTTAAGTTTCTCTAAAAAAATTAAAGTGAAGGTTTTAATTTCTTTTTACACATTTAGGAAAATTATATTGTTAACTCACTTATGTTCAATTTTCTTAGAATTCTCAAATATTTCCGTTTTTCTTGGTCATCAGCTCATTTAATAAAAGAAGGACTTTGAATGTGATAAAGAATACCGCTATATTTAGAGTACATTCTTACTTGATTTCTTACACAATGCAGAAGAAAATCTAGCGTTTTCTCAATCTTTAGTTCCATCTTAAATTCCCTAACTTTCTTCTTTTCTCTTAAATCTTTCAAATTTTTTTAAAGTATTTTAAGCACACTTTTAAAGTTCTTTTACTAAAAAAGTCTTTTTATTCAATTGGATCGTACGTAACTAGAACATGGAACAAGAAACTCTTTTTTGTAGGATCCTCTTCCCTGTACAAGGATCTCAAGTAGGAGCTTCAGGGAAAGAGAAAGACAGGTTCTTAAGTTAGAAAGAGTACTTACAGATAATATAAAATTACTTGGCTAAGTAATTTCTGTAGAACAATATACAATCACTGTTATCCATTAAGAAAAATAGTATCAAGCATCCCTTCACAAATGAGAAATAAATTAATTGAATATGCATAATAAAATAATAAAATATATATTTATAATTCTGCTTAACTTATCTATATCTTGAATAAATCTTATAGTAAAATATGGAATATTTTTCATGAAATTTTAGTTACTGATATTTATTTATCAAAAAAAAAATAATAAATAATAATAATAGATTGAATATAATTGAAACTACATAGAGACATTTTAGTGAAATTTTTAGATAAAGTGAAGTTAATTTAGATCCCTTCAAAGAATGTTATGCCCATATTTCTGAAATTCTATAGTTAGAAACTTCTGCTTCACTATGGCACAAAGATTTTAATTAGTAAAAACTTCCATATAATCTTTTAAGCATTTAAAAAAATATTGTTGCCTTTCGAAGATGATTTAAGTGAGAAAACATTTCTTTATGATACCCGATGTCCAGTATTTCAAAAGAAAAAGATCCTTGTAAAATATTTCTGCAAAACATTGTTAATATCTGCAAATTTAAGAATACATTGCAAAAATCTGAGCACTTGTAATTAATATTGATAAATATACATTTTCCCATTTATAAAAGATTAATTATTTCAAAAATAAATATATAGAAAAATACATTGAATAGTATTACATAAAGTACAGCTTACATGACAAATATTCATAAAAATATACATAATTAAAATTTAATAGAAAAATAAAGTTACTCAAATTAATTGGTTTTAAAAGACATTTGATATTTTAAAATGTATTTATTAGATAAGTTATAAGATAAAATACGAAGAAACTTCACGACATTATATATTCGGTGAACTGAAAAACAAAGTATTTTAATATTATCTCTTTCTCTCTCTCTTCTCACGGTTTTTATAATATAAGTAAAAAAAAATCATAGTTCCATATGGAAGCAATAAATTTGGACTGACATTCTTATACTTTTGTGAGGTATATTACTTCCCAAGATAAAATAATACAATAAAACATACCTAATAAATAACAAAAAAAAATCAGTGTAAAATTAAATTTGTAATTGCGCTATTGATATGAATTTAATTACTATAAACTAACAATTATAAATAATACAGATTTTTTAATGAATATCTAAAAAAATTAAACAATGAAACCCATTTGATGAAAATAATTTTAGAAAAATAAGAGTTTTATAGTTTAGAAAAATTATATAATTTTATAGGTAATATATTTTAATATTATTAAAATGATTAGAATAAAATAATTAGATTAATAATTTATATCAATTTGTCAAGTAAAACATATTTATTTGATATCAAACTATATCTTTTAGACATTTCATTTAAAAGCATATCAAGGCACACAAACTTGCAAGAAGTTTTTAGAAACGTGTTGCTAAATATAAAATTTATATTATTTTCATTAAATCAATTTTTAACCATAGTAAATTCTCCTCACATGTACTTTAAATAAAGTACATTTAATTATATACTGTATTGACACCGTAGTTTGAGTAGTTATAATTATTTTTGAAAATTTATGAATGCTATAACTAATACTTTATTTTTTAGTAATTTATTCCATTAATAAAAGAACTTATAATATTTGTTATTAGTTATATTATTATTTCTTCAATTTAATAAGATTAGTAAAAAAATAGGTCAGTAATTTAATAAATTTATTAGAATATTCCAAGATATGAAAAGACTTCTTAGTTTGCAAATGGTACAAAATTTTGCTAAAGAAGAGCAAATATTTTGTGAGTCGTAAACTTATAACACCGTGGTTTTTATAGTTTTACGTAAAAGCAAATGTATACAGGAGCTTCCTTACTTCAGGCAGCTGTGATTAGGTGCCAAAAATTATGAGCGAAGCAGAGATGGGTCCCAAATGCTCAATTCTCTTTAACAAATCATGCAAATTTTAATAAGCTAGATGCAACGTTGAAGCAATTTTGTAGACACCATTTTCTCTTCGCTGTAATAGTGCAGTGCACTCTAAGTGCATTGTGGGTAGGCTTCGTTTACTTCCGCTAAATCGATGCCACGCATAATTAGCCTGTATTATGCTGAGTAATTGCCCATGATATAATCTCTTTCGTTTATATGTCTTGATAACTCCGGAACTGTTTCAGAATGCAAATAATCAGGTGCCGCATGTGACGGACCTATAAAATCGGTCATCTTGCGCAGGGTAAGGGTGCAAAGTTTTGTACAGAGAAGTGAAAATTATTCAGAAGGAAATATTCGAGACAAAATAGCGTCCTTATCAACGCCAATCTATGTTATGGGTGGATCATTGCTTCCTTGATGGTAATGTTAACTAAATGTAATGGTTCTAAAACTTAATCGACGAGAATTTCATTCTTCATGTTATGCTTCACGAAAATAATCATCTTATAAATTTCCTTCCACTGATCCGAAGCAAATGAAAGTCATTTTTTTTATCAACTTATGTGTTTTACGGATTAATGGTTAAGATAATAACCTAAGCCAGGCAAAAAATTCAAATACCTTTTAAGAACAGATTCCACTTGCTGAAATAATTTAGTAAAATTATACACCATGGTACTTAAGCAATGATTAAGCCTGGAATTTAAAAATAAAATGTTTGCCTTTTCAATTTATAAAAAGCATCATAATGAGAACATGATAGTTTAATTTAATGAAATTTACTGTCACATTTATATTTTTGAAATTAAGGAATTCCATTAAAAATATATTTTTTAATAATAATATATTGTAATTATGAATTGAATCAATTTTCTAGTAAATTATCTCTAAAATCTTAACCATGAATATCTATTCTAAAATATATAAACCTAGTACATAAATAAATTAAATTCACATGTTATTAAGAAAATCAAACACATTACACAAAAATATAATTAGAATTAAATTACTTTGATTACTTAGTGAATTTTTGTAAGTATATTGAAATATAGCAAAATGCAATGCAATAAAAATAATTTGATATGCAATAAAAGAAGCTTCCCACTTATTATGTATTTTTAAAATTCAAGCAATCTCAAAACTGGCTCTTGCTTAACTTGGAGTTATAATTTATTTAACAGCGGGAACTCATTAAAGCAAAATGTGTCTACATATATATGCCTAAATATATCTCCAAAATAAAAAATATTACATTTTAATATTTACGCTCAGGCGTCATTTTCGTTATTGGAATGTAGTGAGCTAGAATACTGACCCAAAAGAAAATCCATGCTACTTACTAATGGTGCCGAGAAGCATAAAACATGTCATCATCGTAATGTCTTCCATGTGAAACAATGCTTGGGGATTGTAAACAAATCTGGGAGTCTTATTGTTACCTGTTTCTAAATAATGAAAACTCGCTGACTTTATGCATAACGACAATATGTTACTGGGTGCCACACTTCTGTCCCTAGTAGTGTTGAAAGGTGACAACTGTAGTAACCATGTATTAGGAAAAGATATTCAATCATAAAACATTTTTAGATTTTGTGTATGATATTGTTTTCTGCAAATACACTGATGGCCACCATAAATGCAAAACCCTGTATTAAGTAAGTAAATAACATGAAATTTACAACATGCATTAGTGGAAATGAGATATGCAAATGATTAGGATTTCGGAGCAGACACGCATCACACGTACCTGTGGTTCAAAGCGCTATTTAATAAGAAGAATCCTAAGATATATTGGAAAACAATGTTGCTAGCCTAAAATATTTCATATTATAATACAAATTCATATAACTTAGGAACACTTTTAAATTACTTCCTAATTGAATTTAAAAGTTTAATTTTTTCTTAATTTATCTGAAGTAAAATCCTAGCCAAAGTAAGTGAAAATATATTTATATTTTTAGGAAAATATATGATAAAATTAATATTTAGTTAAAATAAGAATGTACATCGAAAATATTTTAATAATTAAATATTTCTAGTACGAAAACAATGCGATATATAATAAATATTAGTTAACAAGCATCTCTAGTAAAACTCTTGTACTCATAAATAACTAATCAATATTTTCTATAGAAACCTATATAAAGCTATTCTCAATTCTTCTCAAAGCAATACTTAAGGGAATATCAGATTGTTTTATTTGTACATACCAAAGGATTCCGAGAAAATGATACGGCATAGATTCTAATCTTGGACTATTGCTAGAAATATATTTTCACTGCCTATTAATAAATAAACTATTCTGAAGAAGATAACTGCAGTAAGGGTTAATTGTCTGTTTTTAATTAAAAATATAATGGCAATAATAAATGTTTATATTAAAAATGTTAAAAAAATATCTGTGAATGTCTGGATAGTAAATTTCATTAATTCTTGTTCCTTTTATATGAATACAGAAACAGTGAGAGGTATATTTATATGAAAGTATATTTATATTTTATTTAGTATAATTTATTTATGTAAACATATAGCCTATTTTTTTTAACTTTTTTTTAAAGTCATCTCTTTTTTATTTTAACCTAACAATGTAATTGTTGTAGATTCATAAAAAGTGTTCTCTATGGCGAGTAGTTAGATCGCATGCTTTTGAAAATAATAAACTTCAACATCGAACCAAGTTGCTGCTTATAAAGAGAGACGGAGTCTCCTCCTATTCCTACATATCTACAGGGATGTGTGCTTGAGAGTCTACCAAATACTCTCACTTGCGAAATTTGAATATTGTTAACTATCTGTGAAAAAATTCTCTTGGGAGGCATTACGTAACAATTATACTTTACAGAGTTGCCCTGATAAGCTATATGGATTTCAACAATGCTTTACGAATTGATTGACACATTTTAAATTTTGCATTTCACATTACATAATAGTTAAAAAGAATTATCTAAGTACTTCTTTCAGTATACAATCTACTAATATTAATTTACAACAAATATTCTGGGACTAACACTTAGCAACATGTATAGTAATATACATATAGTTGTAAACACATGTATAGAATGTATGAATATTCATGAGCATGTATTTTAAAAAATATACTGACATTTTAATGTTTATACATAAACAAAGATAGGAATAGAACTAAATGTAAAATATATGTTTCTGAACACATTTTTAAGATAAAGTATTAAAGATTTTTGCGAAAGGTTTGCGATAAAAGTTATCGCAAAAAGACACATTTTCCTTGGAATTATTTTTTATTTAAGCACAAACACATATTAGTTACATATAGAAACACTAGCAATTTTACAAAAAATATTTTTATATTTTGAAACTAAAACGTTAAGAATAAATATTCTTTTTTAGAAACAAATAGAATTTTAAATTTAGAAAACGTTATGTTTCTTATATAATAAATCATGCATATTAAAATTCAGAAAGTCTATTCTTTGGAAGAATTCTCAGTACAATGGAAGAAAATTGCTAATCCACTGAAACTACATCTTCATATTTCAGGAATGAATTGGAAAGAAACTCGTAGAAAAATGTCAGTAATATCATCCCCAAAAAATATTCTCATTGTTTTAAGGACAAAACAAAAATCTGACATTTTATCTAGAATGTTCTATGTAACGTATCCAAGTCAAATAAGGGAATGTGGTAGGTCATAGAAAAATTTCTGAAAGCTTTTAACGTATGGCTTAACTTCAATTTCGCTTAGGCCTTAAGTATTGGATTTTACTTTTCTTTTACCTTCCATCCTTTTTTTCCTCGGGATGGTTTGGAATTGGTTGGAAGGGAGGGCACAGAAAAGTGATGCCATGCTGAAGAAATCCAGTCCTCCAGAAATAAAACAACGTTATAAAGGGCGGAAATGCATCCTCCTAACTGCGGTAGATAACTTTTGTCTCTGAAAAGCTTTTAGTCAAGAATTCCCATCTCTGTTTACCATTCACAAACTTTGTCAGTGATATTCTTTAATGCACTCCTTCTCTTCATTTATTGACAGAGTGATGCTAACTTATTTGATTTCCTGTCGAACGGGAGTCTTACTTAAGCTGATCAAATGAAAGTTAAGGTTATATATATATATCCTAACTTTTCCATGAAGTTAAAGATGGTGTCAATACCTCTGCGATTTCACATAACTAACTCTTTGCAACTGATTATAAAGCGCTTCCGTCTTTCCTGGCTTTAATCCTGCTTTCGGAAATGGATTCGTCATACTGATGGGAAGATAATTTACAATCAAATTAATGAGGCTTTTATGCAAGATGATTCATTTACTCTGCAAATATAGGATTTGCCTTAGATTTCTGTTAGTTCATCCTTTTATAATGAATCTAAAATTCAAGGTTTATTTCAACATGAAAATTTTTCCAGCTTCAATGCTTTTGCGCCTAATACTGTATTTATAGAGATTATTATTCACATTTTCCTTCGATTCCAAATTAGTATTGTGCAATGATTTTACTACTACATTATTTCACGACATTCATTAAAATTTACTTTATAGTAAAAAATTATTCGAAGTCTATAACATAACGCAACCATTTTAAAAAATTTATAATTTTTATGTTCTGGAAATTTATTCCATACATGTAAGCAATAACAGTTGTTACGATATTTATAATATAAAATTATAATACTTTAAAGAATGTCATTTTTCATCCTCGCTATAATTTTTTTCAATATATTTTGATGAAACTTTCAAGATTGATATTGTAAGTTGTTGTAACAGAAAAATTAAATAATATTATAAAAATATCGTTTCGTAATATTTCTAGTTTTATAAGCATCCAACAAATGCAAATGTTTTTGAGGAATCATTTTCACATTCACAAAAGAACTTTCAAAAATGTATATTTTTCTTAGTGACATATGCATAAGTAATACAAAATTCTTATTTTAAGCAATAAAACTCTAGTTTAAAATACTTAAAACATTTACTTGATTCATTTTAACTACAAACTTTAGAAATATAAAATCTATTGTTTATATACTTGGTTTATTATTAATCGTATTCTATTTATGTGTTTTCAGAATTTCAAACAAGTTTCGGAGGGGAGAAATCAACTCCAACCTATCATAATCATTTGTTTTCATTTTTATTACTTATTTTTTTTCAATCTATGATCATATCACTTATATCATTCTATCCAAGTTATTTCATTATATTATACTTACTCTGATTTATTTTGTTAATATAATATAAAGCTATCATACTACATTTGCGTATTTATATTCAGCAGATATTCTTTGCATGTGTCACCCATTTGACTATCTCAAATAAAAAAATAATAAGTTAATAAAAATAATAAATAATTCAATTATATACTATTGTTGCTTATAAACTTTCTAACTACAAAAGGAACAAAGCTACTTTTAAAAAATAATGAATGCATCGAAATAATTTTTAAATTTATAAAGATCAGCGAAAAATCTCTTTAGTGGTGATTGTTATAAGTGAATTAGTTAGAAAGGATGATTAAATAATAACTTAAAGAGTAAATCAATTAATGGGGTTAGATATCTGAGCTCATAAGCCTATTAGGCCAATTAAGTAAACCTTCATCAAATTTAATATAATCATTTAGTGTTAATAATGCCCAAGAGATTCACAATTCGTAAATTCTGTTTCATCAAGTAGCCTAACTACTCACAAGAGATTATGAAGCTTAAATTTAGTCTAATGAATTAGTCAACATTATGTTCCACAGATCAGGAAAATGTGTATACCTTCCATATAACAGCTTTTCTGTATCTCTTTACTAAGCAACCCTTTTAAGAAAATTATTTAAAGTTGCTAAACTCTTAATGAGATACACAATATATTAAATATATTACTTTGTAACCAAAATCGTCGTATTCTACTTGTAAATAAACTGATTAAATGTTAAATTAACAATGTAGATTAGTACATGAAAATGTAATTTTCCTAATCTTGACTCTGCTTGAGTATAAACAATACTTCAGATTCAACATGAACAATAATACCCATCTGAACTACATTAATATGCATTGAAATTTTGTTATAAAATTTATATTTTTCATCCATGTTGATACTTATTCAAAAACGATTTTCTAGCATTCAAATAATTAATTAAGCATTAAATAATAGTGACAAATAACGTTTTTTGCAACATAGAAATATAGCAACCACTGCATATACTCTGTATCTTTCTACTCAATATATTTTGAGTTTCGTAATTAATTAATAAAATGTACAAGAGATTTCCAGTCTATTTTCCACTATTTCTACTATTTTCCAGTCTTCTTTTGACTTAACAACTAAATCTACAGAAAATTTTGATAAAAAAAACAAATTTCCTAATGAAAATGTTTATCAATCTAGATAATACTTAAGCCACTCAATGTTGAACACAAATATGTCATACAATTTAGAAGATTTAAAAAGTATGTGAATTAATTTTTCATTCTCTCTCACGCATATTACCGTGATTCACTTTTAATTTCTTTCCTTAAGGTAAGTAACATTTTTTCACCATTCTGCAAAATCACATGCATATTTCTACTACAGAATTTACATAATCTCATTTAAATCTCTGCGTTAAGTACTGATTACGTATTCTGATCACACAGTGGAAAGCAATTATTTAAACTGAGCATAAAAACACACGCGAGTCTTTCACAATTACAGCAAAAATGCAGATAAACAAAAAAGAGAAAATTCTTCAATTGAGAAAACTGCATTTTTTTCCGTTTAATTAAACAGGGCCATGCAATGTTCAGAGAGAGTGGTTAATATAAGGAAAGTCCCAGGGAATCCCTGGCGGAGCTTGACGAAATGTGAAGCGCTCGGAAGAATGGTTCTTGATGGAAAGGATTACCTACTCCCTTTCTAGAGCAAAGTTTGCTCCGTTTTTCCCTTCATCAATCAGTATATCGACTCCTTTTCATTTATTTTCCCTGTTGGATTTGCTTTTTCCCTCCTCAGCCCCGATTTCTTCCCTGCTTCCATTCCTTTTTCTTTCCTGTCTCGCTGCGGCTTTGTTGTGTCCCTATGAAGAATTTAAAATTCTATCGGAAGAACCCCTTGATGAGGCACAAGCTATAGCCGAAGGGGAGAAGTTGTCTCCCTCCAAAACCATTTGGGAAGCTTGGAAGCAAGGCAATGCTGTTGTATAGTTTGTTGTTAGTTTGTTGTTGTTATTGCTTTTTTATCTTCACTTCATTTCATTGGGTAAGGTGAGCCCCTTCTTAAGAATGTGAAGCTCGCATGTTGATCCACAAAATCCTAATGAAGCGGGCCTTTTGCAATTTTCAGAATCGATAACAAAAGCTAAGAAGATATATTCTTTGAATTAGTTGTAGAGAATTTATATACTTGTAAATGTTTTTTTAGGCTTTTCAAATTATTTAGCATTACGTGTTGATTGAAAATGTATACCTTTTTTGCAAAATTGTTAATAGTTTGATAAAAAAATCGCTGTCTCTGAAAATATTTTATTTTATTTACTTCTGTAACCATTGTGCAGTATTAGAAAACGCATTCCTTATTGACAAAATGTATTTTTAATATGTGAAATTGCTTAAAAATATATTACTTTCTAAAAGTGTATTGTCAAATGAATTTTGATAACATAATTTATCTTATGAGAAATTTAACTCATCTGAAGACTTGTTTTTATAATAACCATCTGATATTTTTTAAGAAAATATCATTACACTTTATTCTTATTATACCAAAATAGCATCAATTAGATAATGTGATTTCAATTTTATTATTACTATTATAGTTACAATCATTACGAAGTAATTTATACTTCACGAATTTAAACGATATCTTTTATTCACATTTATATGAAAATCTGAATTAATACAGATTTTTAGTTATATTCATCACATGCAAAATAATTTTCTAGATGAATTCAACAACTATGCATAAACTATTTCTCCTTTCCGTTCTAATTAAAAATTATAATTCAAAGTGATATTCTCTTAGTATATTTTTGAATCCATAGTCAATAAAAGTTACATTAAAATAATTGTATAGGCATTGAATAATAACATTTTGAACACAGATTCTGTAAATATTCATACTGAAACGAAATTATTTAATGTGAATACAAACGTATTCAAGAAACTGCATTCTGAATTTATTAAAAGTTTTGGGAAGCTCCAACTCACTTAAATAGATATGAAATATTTATATTTTCAACACATGGGGAATACTACATAAACCATTCCCAATACACATCGTCGATCAATGAATAAGCAATGTTTTTCTTCTAAAAATTCTCACATTCTGCAGTTATTTTAATGCTCAGTATTTAAGTGTATTTCATAATATATAAGAAAGACCTAAAGATATCTTGATATTGACATATCGGTGTCAGAGCAGCCAATTTTGCTCAAAATTAAATTTTAAGACCCGAGAATCAAGACTCAATTTCATAAAAACAAAAGAAAGCAATAATAAGAAAAAATTTCTATTCAGGTGTTTTATTTTAAAATTAACTGTTTGACAGTAATATAGTACTGTTAAATTAACTGAGGGGACACTAATACAAAGTACCGATGTTTTTAATTATTTTATTGCTAAATTACTGAAACTATTTTATATGCTGTAAAAAATTATAATATGAATTAAGAAAATTTATATAGAGTTATACAATAAACTTCTTAATTGCTCATCAACTCTAAATTATTTTAAACGCTATCAACTAAAAAATTAAAATTTCATAATTACTATAAAATATAAGTAATTTAAAGTAATGAATTCTTAAAAACTAATGCCACATCTAGTGTATTTTCAATATAAATGCTTGTATGATTACATATTTATAAGTTCTTTGCAGTAAAATGAAACAAATTATTTTATATATGAATTAGGCATCAAAAACCTATTTTTTAAGATTATATTGCTTTGTTTTTTAAGTTTAATAAAATATTAATATAATTTTAGGTTTTGATTGAGAGGTAAAATAAAATAGGTAACTTATACTATATCTTTTCATTTTAATCATATAAAGTGCAGCAAATCTTTTTTTAAATATAAAATAATATTTTAGTTTTGAATCAAAAAATAAATATACAAAATATATATATAATACTAGTCTATTATAAGAAAATCATTTATTTGATGTATATTTCTGGAGAAAAAAGAAATACGAGATTAAACCAATCATAAAAATATTCTTTCATCATCAAGAAACTATGTTGTCAGTAGTACTTTGAAATTTTGGAAATATTCCATTTCTTCTGTAAACGAAAGGAAAAATTTTTTGATAAATAGATTCACTAATAGAGTTTTTTACCCAAACAAACTATTACTCAAAACTATCCAAACATCCGAAGTAAACAATATATCCATCGAAAAACCTATTTCTAAATTCCGCATTCCATTTGTGAAATTCCATTCTGTACGGTAGAAAGAGCCCTTGTTTCTCCAAGAATCCTTGTAAGACAAGTCACATGAAAGAGAAGCGCCAGTCGCTTCTCGCTTTCTAGCAAATAGGAAACAGCCAAACCACAAACTTGTCAGACGGCATCCAATCGCAAGAATTGATTAGATCAGGATATAGAGGCCGAACAGTAAAAAAAAACAAATATCGACTATCTTTTATGTTTTACCCCCAGTTTCGTGTCTTATATTTGTTTTACTTGCTTTGTCATCTAGTAATCAGTAAATGGATTTGAAAAAAGTTTTTTGTTTGTTTTTTATTCACCAATAAGGTAACTGATTTCATCGGGTTGTTTTTCTTTTTCTTTCTTTCCGGTAGCATAATTTATCGGGAAAACAGAAAAAAAAATGATTGATCATTTATACTTATGAAAGAACCTCATTGTCAGTTGATTGTTTCCCAAAGTTCTTTATTTGAGAGATTTTCCAGGATTATCAATCTGTGAAAGTTATTTTCCAATTGTAAGTTTAGTTTAATATTTTTGCCAAGTAAATAAATAGTTAAATTTTATACTCAAATAATTGCTGAGCAAAATATGTTTTTATTAGAATGCTTTTTTTCTTGTAACGTGTATCATCAAATTTAATATTTTATTGACCCAAACTATTAAAATTAGCATTTTTAGTAACTATATTATCTTAATGTTTGAAAATTAATTTCAAAGGGCTATTGGTATTAAATATTTTCTATATTTTAGTTAAAATTCCTTTCCATTTTGCAACATATTTCTTTAAATATATTTAACACTCGTGACTAATTAAGTATCCAGTAACACCCAAAAAATATCAATTTGTATTTTTATCCCTTAGTATGCTAAGTAATTTATTGCTTAAAGCATTTTTAGTGCATATTTGCTTTCCAAAATGTTATTAATTAGGTCACTATTGCACTGAATAGAAATTTTACATGCCTTCTTTGTTACTGTATTCAGTTAACATTATTTAAAATCATTTTTACATATTTAAATGAATAATGCAAGTTGCTAGTCTCAGTAAAAAAGGTTATCAATATAAGTTTATTTTAAATTATTTTTAATATGGTTTTAGAGCAGAGAGTTTATTAACAAAGTTGATTTTAATTTACATTTATTTTAATTTTATAGAAAAAAATATTAATCTAATAAATTTGAAAAGTATTATTTTTTTCAATTAAGTATTGAGTATATAATAAAACTACTTCTGAATTTTTATAAATTGACGCTATTAAATTATGAAAATCTAATTTAAACAATCTTCATTCTAATTTAAGCAATCTTCAAATTCAATTCATTTTGTATAAAAATGGAAATTTGCATATATACTATTATTTGAGCTTTGTTATTCCTTTACAAATTACCAAGAACTCAAATTCCATAAGAGAGTTGTAAGCTTCTTTTAGAAGTTTCCTGCTTCAACTTTTTTCCAAATTTTATCCTAAATTATATCATATACTGTACAATAGATTATTAAGTAACTTCAATAAAAGGTATTGATATATAACTAACTAAATTATTAATGAATAAGAGAACTCATAAATGTGGATCATGTTATATTTCCCATTTAGGTATAATATGATGTCTTCTCATCAATGCCTCATCCAAATACTTTTTCATAATCAGCAAGAATTAATTATGTAGAGAGATTCGTAAAAGTTCTGTGTAAATGTTTATAAAAATCATTCCTCTTTCCCTATTAAACTTTGCAACGTGACACCGTTGTTCATTGGTAGAAAAAGGGAAGAAATAAACGAATTTTGAAGTAAACTTTAGAAGTCTTGATTAAATATTTCACTTAATAAGTGCTAAGATTTAATTGTTGATTTATATTTTTAGGATATGTTCTTTTTTCCTCAAAACGATTAATTTTGCGCACAGAGATGATGTGATCTTTAGTTTCGCTTAAAATTGTTTCTTATCATAATTATAAATATGAATAGGTTGTTATACACAAAAGAGTGATTTAGGTCCAATTTAAATAAAAAGTGGTAAGTTGTAAGTTAAATTCAAATAAATTATTAAAACCCAACTTGATAAACATACAAATTTAATCATGGCAATGTTGCCTCAAGACTTTAGAAAAAATCAATTGGACAAACAATACATTAGATATAAAATTTAATTGAATTTAAAATAACTTAGAACGAAATTACACTTCTCATCGACTTTATAATAGAGTGACGCATCAGTTTCTGTATTACAAATAAAATGTTTCCTTTAATTCATAGAAATTAAAATTAGACATGATTTAAAAAAATTAAAATATCAAATTTGGTTACTGATTTCTATCTATTTAAAATGAAGAGCATTTAAGTTTCATGGAAAAATATATGTGTATTCTAATATAAACTGCATAGGTATAGCATTTTAGTATTATAGGATATCGGGTAAAACAATTCAGCAATAATCTAATCTAATAATATTTAATAAATTAATTAAAAGCTATATATATATATATATATATATATATATATATATATATTAATTTCTAAATCAACTGATGTGTGTCCGTCCCTATTTTAGAAAAATACATCTATGTGACAATGATAATATTGCATTCAAAATATGCTGTCTCGATGTCTTCAGAACATAATTAATTTTACAAAGGTGAAGAAAGTGAAAATGTAATTGAATTAATAAAATAGCAACAAAATGTGTTGGTTTATTTTCTAATTCGCTTTTGAAAACTGTTACAAGCACTTTGGTTGACAAAGAAATATTTCATAAATGAGATTATCTGTTTTATAATGCTTAAAATGACAGCCATAAATTTTATTTGTCAAATAAAAAAAGTAAATAAATAAGAACGACGATTTATTATAGGAACTAGGGTCTTTCTTTACGAAATATAGAGACAGGGAAATACTCAGGGAAACTTATCTTTTCTAGGTGATAATGTCGGCTTATGCGTGATAGTATTTCATACCTTCCTTTTTTGAAAAGCACTGTTTAATTAATAAAATAAAGTGGTTTTAAGTTATTGTTAGAAAAAAGAATCTGCCATTCCAAGAACGATTTATTGAAAAATATTATTTGTTTTCAAATAATTTTACTTTTTTAAAGTTTTCCACACAAAATTTGAGCATTTATACTTTTTGCTAATTGTTTTTAATATAAACTAAAGTAATTCTGATTTTTCCATTTTTTGTATCATATTTTATATTCTCATTTCTGAAATCCATTAAGTTTACATCAACAAGTATTTACAGAACATTTATACAGCAATAAATAAAAGCTATCCTCAAACTTAATTCTTGATGAGGAACTTTTCATTAAAATTGAGTTCACTATAGAGCATAGTATAAGGTATTTTCATATGTAAAATAAATGTTTTCAACGATAAAACAGAAATAAAGATATCTTATTTCTCAAAAATTTTTTAATGTTAAATATATTATTCCTATTGACATTTCATCACAAATCTTCATGCTCAAAATTTTTTCAAAACAAGTTAATATTTTTCCAACATAAATTATATCCTTTATTTTTATTTTAATTATCATTTAAATTTCATTTAATGTACCATATAAATACTTTTGAAATATGCAGTTTTTACAGCAATATAGCAATTTTTTGTTTGATTTCTAAATAAAAATATTATGAACACATAAGTTTGATTTTATTTCAAATAATTTAATTAAAAATTATATTTATCCACAATAACTTATTAAAAATAGCGTTTGATGTTTACTAAAACTTATTAATAAACATCAAAGTTACTATTATTTGGATAAAGATAAAGATCTGTAATTATAATTTTGTAAATGAAAAATTCTAATGTACGGAAAATAATAAAGTTAACTAAGAAATTTATATTCTTAGAATTTATTCAAAGAAAATTTCTTTTATCTTCAAGGTTTTTAAACATGATTAAATGAACGGTACAAAAAAGAAGTTTATTCTTCAAGGGACCCGCAGAGAATAGTTCCATTGAAAAAATCGTTTTTTATCTTTTTTAGTATATTTCCGTTGCGAACAACTGTATTTTAAAAGAACAGGATATTACATTAAAGAATTCAATAAAAATTGCATAAAGAAGCTATTTATCAGTATTACCTGTCTGGATGGGAAAGAAAGATTAAGAAATACACATGAATCACCTTTTCTTGCGCGTTACAAAAAAAAAAAAATATTCATTTTCCTCAAGTGAATCCAGCTATTTTCTCTTAATTGTAATCGAAATGAATTAATTCAGTATTTTAACGTACAATTTTTTTCTTATCGTCTGCAATGCTGGTAAATCATCCGCTGCCATTGTTCCCTTTCTGAGACACCATTTAAAAAAAAAGTAGCGCATCCTGATAGTAGTAACTGTAACTTTGCTAAAGAATAATTTGTTAATTATCATGCGACGTGTAAAATACTTCTCTTTAGCTCTTCTTCAAAAATGTTCCGAAAGATGCTGTTTTTAATTTGCTTTCCATTTTTAATTTTCTTCGTATCCTCATGAGAAAACTTATAGAAAGAACTCGCCATTCTTTTGTAATTTATATACATATCTAAAAGCTATCCATTATTTCAGTTTGGAGATAAGAAAAAGGATAGAAATACGAATTTTAAGTAAAAGAATTAAGCCTTCCTTTTAAAAGAACATGTTATGCTTCTTTCCATATTTGGACGTTACACGATGAGTTTATTTTGTGGAAACAGAAGTAATTTAAAGCTATGTCAGAAATAATAGAAAAGTCTTCATTTTGAAGCTCTTCATACGATTTTATTTCCTAACATAACTTTTAAACTATGATACATATAGTTCTCGGCTTCTAATTCATCATAAACATTATATAATCACCTTTTGGCTATATTGAATGTATATATCATAAACTTTATCGGAACAACAGGAAGTAAGAAATTATAACAAAAAAATGTAATGTTTTTAAATGTAACCTTTCAGATTAGTACAACCAAGTTGATAATGTAATTCATTATCATAATTTGCAAAGGTTAATTAATAATCGTTTCATTAAAAAGGATATGACTGTTAAATAAAAAAAATTATTTAATTTAATATGCTACTTAAAAAATTGAATAGTAAAAACATTTTAATTACATTTTTATCCGTTTTAACTTTTGTTTTTTAACTTAATTAAAATCCAATACAAGCAAAACTCTGCAATTACCACTAAAAAATGAATGTAACAGTAGAAAGATCTTAAAATATATTTATCATATGATAAAAAAAATTATAACTCAAGTAGTTTGCAGAATGTTTTTGAAGCATTTTGAAAAAAATTTGTTTAAGTTATTATATAGAAAATTCAACTATAAAATTAAGTATGAATAATAATTTTAAGCAATTACATTGTGATGAAGTACATAATAAAAACAGATCTTTTTTTAATAAATCAAAGATACATTAAATCAAAATTATTAAAATTTAAAAATAATATTCTGCATGTATTAACATATATTTAATATTTTTTCTTTATATAAATGCTTACATTAAAAAAAGATCTTCCTCACATAAAGGAGAAAGTCCTCTAGAGTCACTTACCTGGAAAAAAAAGAAAACAGTATAAAATATTTAACATTTATATTAATTATTTTAATATTTTAAGGAATTTTCAAGAAAAAAATCAATTAAAACTAATCTAAACATATGGACAGAAAAATAACATGAGTTAAAATTTCTTAACTAATATGTGCATTCACTCTACAAAATACTTTAGTTGTCCAAGTCATGATTCTAATGTTTACACAAACAAAGACAAAAAATATCAAAATCAAATATATTATTGCTATAAACATTTGTAGAAATGTCATTTATTGTATATACAGGGTGTTTTTATTGTTATTTATTGTATATACAGTAAGAGATGATGAAATCAATAATATACGTCTCTTCTCATCGAATAGTAGCCCCATCTACACACCAATCCATTGTAATGGAAGACGCTTTAAATATGTTTTTGGGAAATGAGAGATCATGCTGTTTTCACGTATATAGTAAAGACTAATCTCGTGAACCAAAAATGTCGTTTACCATAATGACTATCGTCAATCTAAGGCGTATCTGCTTGTGATATCTGTAAAATATAGATAGGTTTTGAATAACTTAAAGCATAATCATAACATTATACATTAGATATAACACGTAGATATAAGCTTACTGATGGTAGACTTTGATCATGGTTCATTCTTATTCTTATTCTATGGCAGTGTTACAGACAAAACTAGAGTTCATTTGAGAAAAATTTACTTCATTTGAATGCATGTCTCTGCCATTCGTTGCTCCAGAGTGAAGATAAGCTCCTGTATTTAACAGACATAATCACAATGAACACGTTGAAAGATGTGCCTATTTTTGCAATTAATAATGAGGGAGTAGTGAAAGGACCAATCAATCTGCAGTGTAAAGTATTTATTGTGATGCTGTTCATGGTGTGACACACAGTGTTTATGATTATTATTTGAATAATGCATTTTTGTCACGCCTTACGGGAAAAGGATTAAAATTGATTAAAATTGCTTCTGAATGTTATTTGTTATACACTGCATCCAACATTTCAGCCAAACATTTCCTCACAAATCTGTGCTACTTACTCAAAAGGCAAATAGACTGAAAGATATTATATGTACAGAGGCATTTTGAAGATACATAATCAAAATTTTACACAAAAAAGTACTCTAATTTTTTAAATAATTTCTGGTTTTATAAACAGTTTGGATTTTATCTATTTTAATCCTTATGGAAGGGCTTATAAACAGTAATTTTATTAGAATTCACATTTTCTTACATATCCTTCTTGTATTTTTCTTAGATAAAGTAAGCGTTTTACACACAGATTTCACAGTTGCTTAAAATTTTATGTTTTTTTCATAAGTCAATTATTTGAATTGTGACTAAAACTTTGAACCGCATTAATTTTATTTGTGTTTTGAAAAATAAATTGTGGTGAACAGAAAAAATATAAGCATGATTATCATAGCAACGCATTTACTAAATTAGAATCCATATATTATACATTGTAAATATATAGCATTCCAAACCAATGCTAAATTTTTGAACTTCATTTATAACAAGAATTAAACAGCTAATAATAGAACACTATAGTGTAATTTAATGATGCAAAGAATATTTAGTCATTAATTATAAATAATAAAATTACACAAAAGTTATTTTCATAATAATATAAATATCATGATTTAAATAACCAATGACCAATAATAAATCTATCAATTTTAGAAATTTAAAAATTTGTGACGTTATTTTTGGATTAAAAAATTCTAAAAACTGAATAATAAATAGCTTTAAATTCTTCTTTAGTATTATTGTCTTGTTTTTAATTAACAAATATATTTCATGTTTCTATCAAGAATTTTCAGAATAAAAGCATTTAATTCAAGTTACTTTTTTAAAATGAGAAAAAAAATAGAGTATATTCCTTACATTTCAACACCTCAAAGCCACAGTCATCGGGTGAGGGCTGTCATAAGATTTTTAAAACCTATTATTATTGCCATCCGTATTGCTATCCGTCTGGTTGGTAAGACCAAACCAGAGGATTCTATTCAAGTAGCGTGGTGTTAATAATATTCTGAGGTATGTTGCTGTACAAATTGAACATATAACTACAAAAATAATTTCTAATTGATCGGACAGTTCTTCTGAATAAGCAGAAATGTTTTAAGATTAAAGAAGGTATGTCAATAACTTTAAATACTGAAATTTAGAATTCGCTTCTTTAATGTTATTGTAATATGGGGAAAATATTCTACAATTTGTGGAAAAAAATATCATTTGATTAATCTTTATACAGAAATAATTTTAACTATAAGAGATCTGTTTTTAGAAAGATGACCTTTATAAAACTTATCTATTATAGTACCTGTCATTTGTGTTATCTAGATTACATATAGTTTTGCAACGAAATATAGTACTGTTGATCAATAATAAATTTTAAATCATGTCCATTATTTTATATGTTTAATCTTAAATTTTATGATAATTTCTTTTCCAGTACATTATAAATTCAAATTTTATCAAACGATAAGATTTATTATGTCATGGGAATAATAAGATTTATTATAAATGTTTCAATAACAGGTTGCTAAGCAATAGTTTTCTTAAAGAAAACTTCATAATAAGTAAAACTGTATTTTTTTAAATTAAATTAAGTGATTTCACTTTTAGTTACCAAATTATATATATACTTTGGTGAATAAAAGTAATAAAGAGTAATAAAGAAAGAGAAATCGACTTAAATTTTGTTATAATGGTTTCCTTATTTTATAATCAAAATATATTAATAATTGTGTTCAGAAACTAAACATTAGCGATTTTGCTTAAGATGTGTGGATATATATATATATATTGGTGAGAATTTTCATTGTCAATTTTACCAAAAGCGCAATTAATCAACTTTTTCTAGATAGTAATATAGTAGTTTATATATATATATATATATATATATATATATATCATGCAATAGCAATCCTTATTTTCAATTTTCAATGAATTTAAAGTGATTGCTGATGAAATCTTTCTCAAAAGTAATTATTCAACATATAAATATATAATTTAGCCAAAAAATAATCAGTTCTAAAAACATTTATAATTATGGAGAAATTTTCGCTATTCCTTTTTCGCTTATAAGTACTTTTAGTAGCTTCTAAGAAAACATTGGAGCCTTTTTCGCAATACGTTATTAAATATTCATGTGAAACATTATAAAGTTTCATCACAGACTGAATTTAAAAATACTCAACTTATAAAAGTCAACTGAACCATGTTTCAATAAATTATATTGTTAATGTTTGATCCAAGCTGAAATATGATGCTTGTTGGAATATTTCTTATAAAAATAATAGAGTAAACTTCATGAATAAGATTTAATAAAAAAAATGGAAATTCTAAAATTCAGTTTTAGAAATGAATTATATTTTCTAAACTATACATGCGAACATTTTTTCTGTTGATTGATGACTTTTTAACGTGACGTGACAGCATTGCTCTCTAAAATATTACGAAAATGGAACTGCATAGACAATATTTTAGAGAAAAAAATTATTTTTTACTTTTTGTTGATGCAAAAAAAAATTAGTTTTAGACCAGTATTTACATGTCAAAGTTTCTTATAATTTACCACATAACAACTTTTTATTTGAGTTATCGGAACAAAGTATTCCTTTCTCAAACCTTTTTATACATTTCCTATTTTTAATTTCGTTCATTTTGCAAGTTTCCATTATCTTAAAAACATTTTGCTAACTTCCGTTACGTCGTGATAATTTGAGCTTTCCGTGACAAAACCTTTTTTTCCCCCATCCACCGTGAATAGAGTTGACGCTCAAAGATAGTTAACGACGTTTTGCGCGAAGTTCGTCAATTATATTATTTACTTTTATTTTCCGTACTATTCCCTTTTATTGCTAATATTTAGTTGTCTTCTTACCAATGTTTTTATACTCTTAAGAATCATGCTTGCAAGTAATATCCGCATCGCCGAGCTTTTTCAAATATTTTTTAAGGCTGGTTGCGCATAACCATTCAAACAAGCTTTAGTTTTTGAACGTTAACAATCTCTTATTTCATCCCCTGTTTCTTTTTGTTCTGTACGAAATTACTCGCGATAAAGACATAAAAACATACAACTGCCGGATACAAACGGCAAAGGAATTCGAGCAAGGATTTCTCGACACAGCGAATGAGGAAATATAAAAACACACATAAAATGGGATTTGCTACCGTTTTATGGAAGCCTTCAAGAACTTTCTGCTTCCTCGGAAGCTGCACTATCACTGTTGTAAATTGCTGTGTATTGTTAAAACACTATGTGAGCGGACTTTGTTTCCATTAAAGATTTTCTTTTACAACACTGACTGAAGCCAAAATTTAAAATGAAGATATATAAAATTGGGGAAGTATGACTTCATTGCATTGTAAAATGTGTGTATGTATAAAATTAAAGTGATTTTAATAATTTGGTACAACTTTTTAAATTATTTAAATTAATAATGATTGCGTTAAAGTTAATGATATGCATTCAGATTATAAGACTTTATAATGTATTAACATTTACTTTAAATTGTTTTTCATAAAAACGTTTTAAATGAGCATTTCTCCCATACTAAAGCAATTTATGAGCTCATCCACACTACCTTCTATAATGAGTTTCTACATTTGATCATTAAGTTTGCTTTTGGACTAGAACACAGATTCACATATTAAGGAAATCTCAGTGCTTATATGAGTGAATGAGCCATTAGCGAGTGCTACGCATTGTGTTATTGGCAATGGTGTGATTGAGCTTGCTGACATAAGTTTAAGATAACCATAACTAATATAACTACAAGTTGCTGCATTTGAAGATTAGGTACAATAGCATAACAACCTAATTTCATTTAGAGGTGTAAAACGTGAATTTATGTTATTACATGTGTAATATGTGAATTATTACATTTGTGAAATGTGAATTATTACATGCATAAAATGAGAATTTATTATGTTTATAAAAATAATATTTAATATTTTGTCATGGTAAATTAATAGGCTATTAAAATATTTGGATTTTAATCAGGACTATCAGTAAAACTTATATTCACACATAGTTCAGCGTATGAGATATAATATAATTTTAATGGAATTTAATTATTGAAATGTATCAAAGTTTATGTATTTTTTAAAGATAACTTATAAATATATTACTAGGCATATTTATTGAAAATTAAAGATAACTTACAATCTAATAAACCAAATATTCTTAATTAAAAAACTATAAAACGTGGTAAATCACCTATCTAGGAAATTCAGATGAATTCATTCATCTATATGATAAGCTGATTTGTTTGCAGAAATTCATGCATTTAATATAAATTGATTAATTAAAGATACTCCGTTTGCTCTAACATTTCTTTTTTGGGATCAAAATGGAATTATAAAATTTACTCTTATATTAATTAAAAGGGTAGTACATAAAAGTTATAAATAAATTATTTATTATAATTGTCAATTAATATTTAGTAGGAAGACTGTAATGTTTATGTTATGTAGTTTATGTAGTTATTTACTTAGTAAGATCATAATTCGACTTATTCTCATTTGAAGGTAACTAAACTTATAAATAAACACACAATAGTAATTTATTAAATTAGAATAAAAGTAGAAACATTTTTAAAAAATATTCTGTTGTTATTACAAAAATACCTGTGTGGAACTACACTCTGAATCTCATATAAAAAACCTGTAAATATAATGGATGATAATATGAGTAGGCCAATATTAATTTAAATATTTTTCTGATAATATGAAGTAACTATTGTAAGTATTGGCATGCGTAAAACTTAAAAATATTAATTAAAATTAAAAATATTAATCTGAAATTTAAAAATATTAATTAAAATTAGAGAAATTAAGGCTTCCAAACAATCATGATTTTAAAACTTTAATCTATTGTGAAATTATATATTTATTTATTTGTTTATATGATCCAGATATATACTAGTTGACATTACATACAAAATACAAAGTTTCGGTTTTATCTATCGTGTATTAATTATTTTTCACAATGAAAGTTTTTCAATTTATTTTTATGACTTATATCTAATATTTCAATAAGTATCTTTCATTATTAATTAATAATTAATTTATAAATTATATATATTTTGGGATCACAATCCGACACTACCTATAAAAACTTATATTTGTGTTTATTAATTAGATTGTAAATATTTAAATATCATATGCATGTGAAAACTAAACTATAACTACATTTAAATTATTAGTTTTTCTGGAAGAAATCAAAATTTCATTTTCAAATGATTAAATTATTATAGAAATTATATCTTATATGATAACTCATTTATATGTTCTACATATTACACTCAAAAAAAAAAAAGATTTTTGTTTTTACAGATCGTTCATTAACTTTTTTTCAATGTAGGTTTTCGAATACTTTTGTTTCTATGCTTTGTATCAGGTATTTTTAGTTTTCGCAATAACTTAGCTATTTTATGAACTACATGAATATATAAAACTCAATCTAGCTGTTATCTATAAAATTTACATTTCTAATTATTCAGTAGTAAGAATTTAAATATCATATATATGTTAAGCATTAAAATTGTATATGTCATTTAAATTATTTGCATTTTTTGGGAGAAGTCAAAATTAGTTTTATTTCTAAGTGAATAATTAAATATTATGTTCAGGTATCGATGTTACTACTTAGAGATTCTATTTTATTCCTATATTTGAAAAAAAAATAAGCTAGATAATAAATCTAAATTACAAAAGAAAATTGAAATATATTTAAAATCAGAACAATTTTAAGAAACTTCGAGAGTAGAGAATGCAATGTCTTTTATTGCTTTTAACTCAGATAAATGAAATTCGTACAGGAAAATAAACATTTTGAATCAATGGAACATTAAACTTTTTAAGCAATTTTACTTGTTTTGCCGTAAAAATTATTGACTAACTTTCATTCGCTGCTGAGAATATTATAAGCCTTAGTCATATATTTTCCTTCAGCATCCATCTCATTTTTATCCCCAGATAGAAAATAATACATCAGACAAACGTTTCCCATGAATGTAATGGACAAAGGAATACATCTTGACTGTGATGAATAGGCCCTCCCTTTCGCAAACATGCAGAAATGCATTATGCATTATCCACCTAACCCGAACTCTGTATACACCTAACGCAAATCGCTTATCGAACTTATGGCTACCCGGTCCCTTGACCGTAAAACAAAATCGCCCTCGTGTACATTTATCATGTTCAACTGTTTTGCTCTTTTTTACTAAAAAAGAAAAAATCATTTTCTCTTCTATTTCCTTATTTCTTGTTAGAGACTAACGTATTTTATTCCAACCGCATAAAACCCATTCAGTTTTTATATATTTATGAAAGCCTAAAATACACGTAACCTTTTATATAAACACATAAAATATCTATATTTTAGCCCAAAATCTTCCTTCTTGGCGCTGCATCGGGAGCACTCGTTTGATGGATAGGCCAATCTATAAATAGCATTCGGGATCCCTTCCCTTTATCATCATCACACCGCTCTAGTTGGATGGGTGCCAATCCCTGCCTCCCCCTACCCCGCAGAACAACCCTCCGTTCGGGCCACTCTCGGAAAAAGAACGACAGCTTTCCCGAAGTATAAGCCGTAGCTTTAAAACTCGCACTCTATAGTTTTTACTTATATATTTTTTGTTGCGAATTCGGAAGATTTTTTTTTAACAAAGTTTGTTTATTTTTTATCTTATGCTGATTGGGTTCTTCAGAGAGTTCTTTGGGGAGGGGGGAATCTCCACGTGCGCTGCAACGGCATCAACACCTATTTCCCCATGGTTTCATTTGAGAAGATTCCGGACGGATTAGGCGTAGGGATTGAGTGAAATATTGAAATGAAAGCAGACGCCACTATATTGCCTGTTGAGATTCCCCGCTTGAAAATAAAAAAAGCACTTTGTTTTTTTTTATCTTTTAAATAACATGAAAGAAAAATAAAAAGAACCTTCGTCAAACGGCTAGTCACTTGATTGAAAAAGACTGAGGAGAGAATTCAACGTAGATGGAGTAGATTAATGGAAAGAAACTAGTTTCGTATGCAACAAAGTTTAAACCCTATACTTAAGGGTTTGAAAAACATTTTACTTTAAGTCTGACGAAGACTGCGTAACTTATTTATTTTAAAGTTATATGCTCAATACCAGCCAGATATCTATATTGAAAAAAATATTATAAAATTTAAATGAAAAAATATTCTACTGATGAAAATATTACACTAAAGTAATATACAATACATAACTTATTATAATGTGTTGGCAATAATCATCCCTTGCAAATAAATAAAATACAAAAATGCATCTGCCTTTTTATTATAATATTTAGTA
Organism: Latrodectus geometricus; assembly: GCA_026290005.1. Classification (NCBI taxonomy): domain Eukaryota; kingdom Metazoa; phylum Arthropoda; class Arachnida; order Araneae; family Theridiidae; genus Latrodectus; species Latrodectus geometricus. The sequence continues at coordinate 59,470 of JAPDSC010025238.1, forward strand.
TTTTTATTTTAGGAAAAATGGACAAATCAATCAATGTTTAATTATAACTGTTGTATTTATAAATGATATTGAAAACAAAATGGCAAATGTATTTTATATTCAAATGTTGCATTTCATGTTTTGAAAAAAAATTAACAAGCAATGCCTCATAAACCAACAGTACATTCTTTGTTAATTTTAAACAAAAGGTCCGATGTGTGTACAAAAATAAAATTTCAAAATATAAAACTTAATTTAAAATTTTTATTTAAAGTTGTTTATTTTATAAACTATTTTAACTTTTATTTACAGATAGTTAAGCGACCAAAATCTAATTAATAAATATTTCTTACAATAAATATGAATGTATGTAGATAAATATAAACAAATTGTATATAAATATTTACTTGGGATGCAGAATTAAAACATTTTGACACTACAAAAAGATCTACCTACATAACATTAATGCTTGAGTACTTGCAAAATACTTCATAGTGTGTATCACTTTTATAATAAAATGTTTATATAATAGTTAATATTAGTTAATAGTTAACTAATGAAATTGTAATTATGAAATGGCTTGATTAAGTACTTCTAAGGGTTTTGATAAAAGAATACGACACATTTTTTAGTAACACAATGTCGATTATTACCATTATAAATTGCTTCAGCGAAATATATTTTTGTCATAATTAATAATTATTTACCACGTATTATGCGGTGTTTGCTCGTCTACATTTACTCGATAAAAAAATATATGAATCTTAATAAAAGAATACACTGTTAAAAGATAAATTTTATTGCAAATGAAACATGTATATATACTCAAAATAAATAAATACAGATGAAATTAAAAATTCAAAAAAATTGTCATAAGAAGAGAAAATATCTAGATAAGAAAAAAAAAAACGGTATAAGACTGTAAAAATATCAAATTTATTACTTAAAGCGCTCTAAAATCATTAATTTTTTGCCATTTTAAATTTACTCACAAATAACTAAATAATATCTAATCATCAAATAATATTTTTTTTTTATTTTCAATATTGAGACACAGTGATTGATTGCAAGAAATGCAGTTTCGACATTCATTTTAAATGTCCATTTTTGAAATAATAAGCAGTTGTAATTTATCACATTGTTAAAATATTATCATTAAATTTTAAAATATGGAAAAAGTAACAAGTAATCTTCCATTTCAGAAACTTTCCATACTAGGTAAGTCATTTGCATATTATTGAATGCATACTTTAAATATATAAAACATAGTAAAAAAAATGTGCAGCTTTTTAATTTCTAAATTTTCATAATAGTTAAATTCTGAATATTTTTTATGTTAATCACAGTAATAATTTAAATTCTGTTTTCCATTATTTTACATGTTATTTTTACCAATACTGACATTTCACTTTCTTGTCTTTAATCATATTTATTATATGACGAATATTAACAAATATTGAATATTTCATCAATATTTTGATTCTATATATTACTGAATAAATATATTTATATGAATGTCACTAGTCACATGTTAAAGTAAGGTGTATCAGTCATTAGCCCAGAATTTAGAAATCAATGAATGGGAGTTCTATATTAAATCTTTTACAATAATTATATTAATTTGAATTATTGATAGATTGTTAACAAATAACCTTTCAATTTTCCATTTAGACATCAGCAGTAATAAAACCATCTACAAATAAATTTCCCATTAGAAATCAATATCTTTCAGCGAATAAGTAGATTTTCACTAAGCATTTAATAATTAGGATTATGAAAATTCATATCAGTTGACAAATACCTCATTTCTTATTGTTGTTTGTATACGAAATCAGTAAGTTTTTCATCATTAAAATCAATCCTACATACTTCTTGTATGAAAATATGCCATGAAATAACTATATAAATATTTATTATTCGCAATGGAAAAGCATGAATGACTGAGCTTGCACACATTAACACTCTTCTCCCAAGTTAATATGAAAATCCCAGCTTCCTTATCATTAATACGTAAAACATCATTATTATGAAAGACTGTAAAACATACAAGTAACTTCGATATATTCATCATAAATTCCATTGAATTACATTAATCAAATAAAAAATACTATTTTTGTAGACCTATTTTCCTTTTAATTAAATTTTAAAGTTAAGAATTTGTAAATATTCGAGAAAAATGTGGTAACATTGAAAACCAAGTAGGATTAATATTATGTCATTAATATATTTACGTATCCATAAGTAAAGGATTTATATTAATATCAAGATGTTTAAATAAAATATTTTATCTTTTTCATGACATATTTTAAAATTTTTCAAACTCTAAAACAAACGGGTGAATTTTCTTATGTCATAACATAAAAACAAATAGACACACAAAATATCAAACACAGTGCTTCTTTGGTAACCTAATAAATGAAAAAAATTATTCATTCGAAACACTACTCTTCGGTTAACAGAAAAGAAATTCGCTAGATAAACATTTACAAAGCAGAAAAACTTAAAGGTTAAAAAATAACAAAAAGCAATATCCATTTATTCTTTTCTGTATCACAATTCCATGTTCTCATACTTTTGCACCCGAAGCAAACCAGAAGGGTATGGAATAAGGAATAAGTGATAAATTTAACTTCTATGATCTATTTTATTTACTCGAATTTATACTCTTTAAAGTCCACAAACGATTTTTATTCCATTTTCAATGAATAAAACAAAGTGCAGTGAGGGAAAAAATGAGGCGAGTACAAATATAGTTAGTAGAAAATTTATGGCATTTTCCCTTTCGTTGTGTTGTTAACACAATATTTTCTGCATGCTTACACATTTTGTTTGAAAATAAAATTTGAAAAAGTATCAGTGTGTGGTAAATCTTCAGGGTTTCTTTATGGCGCGAAACAAATAAAATTTTATTTTATTAAATATTATTTTGCTGCAAGCACAGAAAAATCGTGAAAACCAGAAGGGATCCCATAAATTTCAATTATATTTATAAAACACAACGCAAAAGATGACGTTTAACGAATCTTTCCAACTTTTTACAATGTTTAAAAATCTCAATTTTTCTCCACACAATGGATACTCTTATTTATTATTTAAGGGAATTTGTATTTTTCATTGTTACAACTTCAACAGCCTTTGGTATAGAAAAAAAACTAACTGCGTCTTGTAATGTTTTCAGGAATAACACTAAAGAAAAGACTAGAAATTTATCTTTCCCTTTAATTTTTAAGGGGATTTAGCAAGCTTTAATGATCGGGCTTAATATTTAATAAGCGTCTGTGCACTTGTCGCATAAATATTCTCTGCTATTAAATGTTTCAAAGCTTAAAAATTAGAAAGTGTTTTTATGTTCAAAGCTCTAAGTTTAAGACTCAGATTAAATACATTAATTGCGCAGTTTTGTGTTTTTTGACCTTCTCAATAGGCTTTAAATACCAAATCTATTATTGTTAAAAGACTTGTAGGTATCCAATAAACTCTTGTTTCAAGAAAAATTATGCTAATGTATTTATAGATAAAAAAAAACATAAAAATCAAATATTATACGATGTAACAATATGCAATTAAATTTGAACTAGATGTTAAATCAAATCGAAATAAAAATGACATTTTTGCATATTTCTTCCTTATATGTCTGAGTATATTTGAAATTAATTACAGTTCCTACAAAAGTATAAAGCTGATCATGGTTAAACATACCTATTTTAAATCGTAAGGTTTTATATTTATATTTGAGCAATGTATAACTAAGCATATGTAATAAATATCAAAAAAATTAAAGGAGTAGAAATATGCCTTTTTGTCATAAATTAATTAATAGATCCATATAGGAGCTTTTTTGAACTGTGCAGTTTACTTCTTAAGTTTGTGGTTTACGTTTCGTAACTTATATATTTTCAATGCGTATAGTAATTTACGTGATATTCTGCTGCTGTTGAAGTATTATTAAAATAAAATTTTGATTTATGTTGATAAAACTCAATGAAGCTCATTATAAAGATTTTCAGCACTTTCTGAGAAAACTTATTAGAAGATGCAAAAATATGTGTCTGCCTAATTTTTAAATAAGGCAGACACATATTTTTCAAGAAAAATATTCCATTAAATTTACATTATTTTTACTAAAAATTGATTTTGAAAAAATGTTTCTTTTTACATTTATGAATTTTTTACACAATTTTAAGATAACTTTACTACAAAATAAATATAAGCTTATACCCTAAGAAAATATATCTTAAAATTGTTAACACTACATTTAGTTAATGAAGAGAATGTTTATTTTTTTGATAGATATATAATGTCTGATTTTTTATAGAAAACTCAAAATTCTGTGCTTAATATTATGCTAAATCGAATTAAAACTGTCTTTTATTACTTAAAAATATAAATTTTAGTTTTTTTAAACATTTAAAACCTGAAAGCAAAAGGAAAAATTATAATAATTTTCTTATTAAATTGAATTATTTAATCACGTTTCTAAAAATAATTGTTCAATATGTTCTCCTTCCTCTTTTTTTAAAACATTTCTTGGTGCTTAAATACTGTAAAATGATCAGTTTTTGAAAAATTCACAGCCTTCTATAATAGATAAGGAAATTATGAAATTCAGTTGTTTTAGAACTTAACTTCCAAAATTCCTTATCGTATTTTGTATACTAAAAATATAAGTTATAATTTTAATAATTAACTGATTTCATATTTTGCCCTTTAAAATTAATTTTGAAATCAATGTTAATAATTTAATTTAAATTTAAACTCTATTTAATTTCTTTGTAAATTGATTTTATGTATGCTAAAGAGAAATTATTCATTATTTTTATGTTTCTAATTTTTAAAAGTTTTCATTTATATCTAATAAAGATTTTTTAAAATATTAAATTTTTAACTAAGAAAATTCGATTAGTTACAATTCAGATGTCAATTGTATAATTAATAATTAATTGTGCATTTTATTAATAAATAGTTTTTATCTTTTAATGAATTTTCCATAAAATGGCACAGCCAGTTTTTTCTTTGATTTGATAAGCAATACTGATTTCAGGAAGAAACCAAATGTTATTAAACTCATAATTTATAATATAAGTCAGTAAAAGAAATTGAAAATAATTTTAGCATAGAAAAAAGATGAATTCAATAATAAATAACTTAATATAAGGTATTAAAATTTGATTATATAATAGGAAAGTTGTAGAAAGATAAATATCATTAAGGTTATCTATGAAATATTTGAAATCTGCAATATATTAAAAAATCCAATACAATTTTAATTTTTCCATAATTTAAAATTAACTAATGATTATTCTTTGAAGAAAAAATTATATATTCTATAATGAAAATAATGTATAGGAGAAAATTTCATAGAATCTTATTTTACTTACTTTATAAGCTGTTTAAGTTCATATCTGTGTAATCCATCACAAACTAAAATTTTGTTAAGAGAATATAAAACCCACATATTGCAGCTTTTCATAAAATTATATAATTGTCTTACTTTGAGAAGTTCTTTTCCTTAAATACCATTTAAAAATAGCTATCACTATTGAAAGATTAATTATTTTCAGATTAAAGTATGCAATTAATAACTAACATACTTTGCTAATACCTCGTTGAAAGAATTATGTTTGAGTTATTAATTCCTATCAAAAATGATGACTAATGAGCATTGCACAGCAATAATTATTTCGTAATAATTATCCTTTTCCTACTAAATAATAGCAAGAACATTTTTGGTTATTAACTCTATGATTATCTTGGGCTATTCTAAGTTTTTGAAATGCGAATCAATTCAGCATTAGTTGCAATTAAAATCATATTATACTGTGAATGTGGAATTATTAGATTCTAACTATAACGGATTGATTTAATTCAAAATTATAAAGTGTGACTTGTTTTTACTTACATATCGTTAATGAGTTAACTTCGACCATCAATAATACCACACGAAGGTTTTTGAAAACCAACTCATAAGCGTTCATTTTAAAATAGTTATTTCATTATTCTAAAGTTATATAAATTTTCCTCGCTTTTTTTCAGCTCACTTTAATTTTCTACAAGTGTTAGTTATAATGTATGTTCAATAATTAGTTTCTTAAATTTCTTTGTATTTTTTGTGACAGTAACATTTTGTATATTTTAGTAGCATCAACTTACAATTTTTAATGTGGTCTAATTTTTAAACTCTTGGTTCTAAATGAAGTTGTATAATAACAAATAAAATATTATGATGAAAATTAATAAATATTTTCCTATTATCTCTTCTAAAATAGCTTTGGATTAACTGAAATAACAGTTCAAGAGTTTAAATATTTATACATTCTTCTCAAATAGTATAAAATACTCAGTGAAAGAAATTGAAATTCAAATACGTATAAAAGAAACAACTAAATAAGTATAGAATAAAAAGCATCAAAATACATATGATTATTTTATTGTCATTCAATTAATATTAATATAAAATACAGTTCTTCTGGCAAAAAATGAACTCTTTTTATATTTTTAAATTTTATGTTCTAAGGAAATAAAAATACGTTCTTAAATATCATGAAATTGATTATTAAATGTAAAACATTTTTGATTTTTTCACGATAAAATCTTTATATTTTGTCATAGTCAAAGGAAACCTCAATTTAAAACATATTTTTCTGAAACTAGTAATTAAACTATTCAATTTGTACTCTATCGCAACACATATGAAAGTGCTTCTTTATAAACCAAAACATTTTAAGCAATGTTTCAGTATATTTTTAATAATTTAAAATTATGATGAAACAGAACTGCTTTGGTCTGATGGCAATACTTGTTGAGAACCATAATTGTAGAGGTGTATAAACAATAAAATTTTAAGAAACTCAGTTTTTTTTAAATTTTAAGTTGTTAAAAATGGACACACATTACGCATAAAAAGAGTTTTTTCATAGTATAAACATTTACAAAAGTTGAACACATTATAGATCAGTAAATTCATTATAATAATGCATTTTTATAAATATTAGATTTTTCTCAATAGCAAAGATGCATGATTTTAAAAATATATGTACTATCGGGTAAAGTTGGAAATTTTTGTCTCTCTAATTTAATCATTATTGGTTCTTAAGATAAATATAATTGTCATTAACATATAACCACAAGTGTAAAATTTAATGGTTTTAAAATTTCAATGAGTTTATTCTGAGGAATTTTAAGTGAATAAAACCAAAATATTGCACAAAATTTGTCAATTATTATTCAAAATTTTAATCGATTTTTCAAACTGCAGTACATTAATTATAAATATTTAAACTTTAAATTAAAACTCGAATATTTGGTATTATAAAATCCTTAAAGCATTGAGGTAAACTAATAAAAATTAATTTAATGTGGCGTATATTTAAAAAAAAGCCTGAAACATATTATCCATTAACCTTATATAAATATAAAGAGTTAACTTAATTTAAAAATAAATATATTTTTTTTAAAAAATTATAAATGACTAGTTTAAAGTAACAATTTATATTGTGTATGCATTTTTCTTCTAAATAATAATATCATTAAAATGCGTTTAAGCAAATTATTTATTATTTTATTGTTATTAATTCTGTTTAATTCATTTCTAACTTTATCTTAAATTTAATGAAACCTAAGATATAATTAGATTTATCATAAGACTTTATAAATAAATTTGTATATATGTATTACAATTTTGTGCTAGTGTACTCATAATGGACTTTTAACCAAAACAAAACAAATTACATAAAAGCCATGAGATATTTTTTCTAAAATAAAGAAATAGAGCACACATGCATAAAATTATGCTTAAAAAGAGAAACTCTAATTATATAACTCCCATGGAACTAACAGAACAAAATGAATTATTCTCCAAAAATGTTTTCTCAGAAATCTAAACATCTGTAAAACACATTTATTTGCTTGGCATAATAATTAATTTCATTATTAGAGTAACCATGTCTAGTTTAATTAAATTTTTTTCCCGCAATACCTTCATATTTAGGAAATAAATTTTGCTGCTTGTGCAACGAATTTGAAAAAAGAAAAAATCTAATTATTAATTTTCTTTAAAAAATATCTCCCTTCTCAATAGAAGATGAAGTATTTGAGGATTTCATTTGGAGTATAATATGTAAATTAGGGTAATTTTTTACATATAAGGAAACCAAGAAAATTATTCCATATCTTCTTTCTTATATTTTATTTTATTTATGTAATTCCCAAAAAATAGGATGGAAAACTTTGTTTTGATATTAATAGAAATAACTAGAAAAAGATATGCAATTGATAATGTGATAGATAATGAGATTGCATAGTAAAATGTTTGTGGTATCGTTGACGTTAAATTTCTATAAAATATAAATTACGATAATGAAAACACATATTCATGTTCTAAGTTCAGTTTAATTCTGGAAATATATTAATTAAATTGTTTTTCTTTCAAATTTTATATTTATCTTATATATATTTAAGCTAATTTGAGCTTTAAGTAATTTAATTGGATTCTTTACAAAAATATATATTATACATTAGAAAATTATTAATTACGACAGTTTTAAAACTGATAAAAGTGTCAAGTATTTATCATAAATTTTTACTGTTAATGAAGTTATCAAGTTTTAAATGTATATTGTTATAAACTTATCAATATGATTGTATACTTCTATTTCTCTTCAAATTACTATATAAATTATAAGTAACTTTACAACCTTAAATCATTTTTTTGATAAATTCAGGCATATATTTTAAAATAAACTTATTCTATTATACTTTAATAAGTTCAGTGCTCCAATAAGTTCCAGTGATTTTGCAGTAATAAAATTTCATTGATTCGCTGTATTATCAACAGTTAAATTGGAACTATGCTTATTTTTAGATTTTATAAATTTAGATTTATGAAATTTAAAAAAATAATTCTGTGAAATGTGTAGACAAATATTTGAAAAAAAAAAGATTAATTTCAAAACCTTTTTTTATGTATTTAATAATTTATATAAAAATATTTAAGCAGATGTAGTACAGATGATGTATTATAATCAGTAATAAATGTTAATTATGTATACAATCATCAATAAAATGAAAAAATACAATTGCTTATTATTAATACATAGTTGTAAAACATAAGAAGGCTTCTCTTTTTTCTTAAATCATATACATAACTTCTAATTCATATAATTATGGCTATGCATATCAGAGTATATGTCATTGCAACCTATACTCAATTATCTCATCCGTATTACCAATACTTTTATACTTAAAAATATAATTTAGTAAAGGTAATAGATAGTTTTCGAAGTTAATTAATTAAATATGCTGTTATCAATCAAATTTTCTAGTTTTATTGCTATGTTCTTAATAAATCAATTGACTTAACTAAAATATTTTAAGGTAACTAATAATTAATGAATGTCTGCGAATGCATAGTACAATTTCATAATAATGCTTAATTAGTAAAATATTTTATATTCCAATTGGTATGATTTGTACTTAACAATGTTTATGATTTGCACACATATTTACATTAAAAATATTATATGCACAAAAATTTGTGTTGTTTTTTTATTAAAAAATCCATGATAATAAAATTCATTAATTGCAAAATCAATGGAAAAAAGAAGACAAAATTAATACTGTGTGAGCTACAAAAAGGGAATAAATGGATGTTTGCTGTGTAAAATAATAAACTAATTTTTTTTCAAAATAACTTATTTTAATTTTTATTTAAAATAGAAGAAATATAGATAAATGAAAATTAAAATCATAAAATGGAATAAAATAAAAAAATTGTTGTAACGTATGGACATTTTTGTAAATTTCGAAATTTTACAATGCTCTCATCAAAAATCAGTTTAGCATAATTAGTGAAAATTTATTATAGCGGAGAGTAAACGTAACAAGAAGTAAACATAACAAGAAGAAAACACTTTTAGAAGAATTTGAGAATATATTTTAAGACTAAAAGATAAACAAACACATTAAAAGTCTTGTTAAAGTTACCAGTTTTGCAGAAAATCTCTGAAAGATTCCAGGAGAAACTAAGATTAAAAATAACTCTAACGCACTTAACCGAAACTCATTTAAATATTAAGGTAATAATGATATCAGTCAGATTGAAAAGATTTATTTGAGTGTGCTTAAAGATTCATATACATGTTAGTATTTTTTTAATGTACCTCTTTTGTAATAATTATTAAAATTCTTCAATTTAACATTCATTTTTGCTAATTATTTGATTTATATATTATTTCTTTACCATAATATTGTATGTTTAAAAAGTATAACATTTTGTTTAAAAAAGGATATCATATTATTAAATTCACAAACATAGGTATCCAAAACATCAAAAAATATTTCTATAGAAATTTCTTTTTTCTGTAATTGTTAGTTTTTATCTGCAAAAATAGATTTAATGCACAAAAAATGAATCAATATAAAGTTGGAAACAAATTATTTTACAAAATAGTAAATTATTTGGTTTTAATTTTACTTGAATTACATATAGTCAAATTGTATAAAAAAGTTTCGATATAAAAACATTTCATCATTATTTAGATGATAGAATTTGGCACATTTAAATAAAAAAATAATGAGATTGAACTTAAATTTCAATATTTTTACTTGTATTTCATGACACTATAACGGAAATGAAAATTTTTAAAGCATAAACATGCATTGGTGTTCTGAATCCACATGCTAAAAGAAAAATTGTGTTATATTTTAAATTCTAATTCACACTTCGTGAGATATTTGTAATGCATTAACAAAATATTATCTTGATAAAACTTTTATCAAAACCGAGTATTTTGAGTTATGTTATTTTTTGATTTGTATACCTAAATAACATAATCGAAATTGTATTCAGACTATCATACACAGGAAAAATTACTCAATTAATAGAATATTTTCAGCTACTAGGTTATAAGAGATCAAAATATGTAAACAAATATTTTTATGTGCAGAATAAACAAAAACTATGTTCTGGAGTAAAAAAGTTTTTCAGGAATCTTTATAGAATATTTGGACTTGTATAGAAGGAACTTTATAAAAAATTATATATTTATATTTATCTTAAAGAAACCAAAACTGAAATTACTATCAAAGTTGTTGTAAATCTTATAAAATTTAAATTATGCCTTATATAGCATATGTTGTACGTTAAATACATTATCTTTCAGAAAATTTACCCATTTAATGCATCGATTTGTGAAAGAAATATTTGTTTCATTAAAACCTTTAAGAAAGTTAATGGTATATTTTTTTATTCCGAAAATGTTTCAAAATGTAATTAATTAAAAAAGGAATTTCCAAGCTGACCACTAGACAAAGCTGGCCGCAATAAAGTTTTGATAATAAAATATAGTACTTAATGCTGTCCTACATATGCATATATGTGATTAGAGGTGGTATAAAGTATCTTCTGTGTAGCTAAATGGATTGATTTTTTTACTTTAAAATAATCTATTACACTATTAATTAAACAATTAAAAGTCTATATTCATTTCCTAAACGTTGTCAATTTATTTCAAGAATTTTCTTGATTTAATTTTTGAGTAAATGTGATCGTTGTGTTTTTCAGTAGTTTCTAAAATTTCTGACATCAAAGACTGAACAAGTATATCAGGATAATCAGGTATAGCTAAATAGTTCTTAAAAACATGAAATAACAAATCACTCAACATACAAAATCTTAGAATTGTAAACTTGATAACAAAGTTCCCAAGCAAAAACTCGTTTGTTGTTGGGTGTCTGACACCAATTGAATGGAATGTAGCAGTTTTTGATGATGAAATCTGATTCTGTTGAAATTTTCAAGATAACCAATTATGCTTGAAATAATCGCTAAAAATATTAAATTTTACTTTTCTCATAACATTATTCATTAACTCAACATATTCATAATATTTATAGTCCTTTATTTGTGATGAATTTTAAGAACTTTAATTTTAATAGTAATTAACTCTTATTAATTAGTAATATTATCACTGTATCACACTTTCTTTTTCTTTTCCTGATACACTGGTCTGCAAACCTTAAGCTACAGGTGGTTTTTCTGCCATAACTCTGCGAAAAATCATCTGAGCGACATGAAATTCAGACTTGAGACGCATCATTTTATATTTAAAGGATGACGAAAGCATAGTTGCACACAAATGTATACAATGCATTCAGTATGTAATCAAACAAAAATAGGCTTTATTGAACTTACAGTATTCCTGCACAAGATCATCTGCCCAAGAGGAACAATAACAAACAGATGTTTCTTAGTATGGGATATGGCCTCTCCCCTTACTGCAATGGTTTCTTCGCACCGTCTCCCCATACTCAGCACCAGATTGTCCAGATGTTCTTTCGGTAAGAATTCCCATTCCTGAATCAGCATCTGTTTCAATTACTGCGTGGTTCCCGGGGGGTGCAATCGTGCCACAATGCATCTTCCTAAAGCATCCCACACATGTTATATTGGATTTAAATCAGGGGTGTAAGCTGGCCAATCCTGCAGCGAATAAAAAAACCCGAAACCAGTCAGAAAGCGCCATTGCTCAGCAACTGTGTACAGCAACGGGGTGACAAGTGTCGCAATTTACTACCCAGATGCCTTCTCAAAGGTGGCCTATTCACCCACCGTCCCGAACGTTACATTCAGTTGACAGCTCGCCATTGGCGGCACCGTTTAGAGTGTTTGCAAATAGCACAAAAACTGGACATCTGATCGCGTCCTCTTTACAGATGAAAGTCGTTTCAGTTTCACAAGTGATTCTCAACCCCAGTTAATTTGGAAAGAGGTTGGTACATGGTTTCATACCAGTATCGTAATGGAAAGCGACCGTTATGGTAGTCCTGGAATTTTCGTTTAGGGAGGCATTATGCTGAACCTCCTGAGTCTGTGCTCCACATTTACGAAAGAGGCTCTATAACTGGAGATCACTATTGTCAGGAGATAATCCTTTCCCTAGTGCTTCTGTTCCAAGGTGGCATTGATGAAGATTTCCTTTTTATGGATGACAAAAATGAAATCTTCCCCAATGTATGGCCACATCGGACTCATGCAGTTCAGCAACTACTGGAAAGTGAAGACATCACCCGAATGGATTGACCAGCGTATTCCCCTGATTCAAATCCCAAAGAACATGTGTGGGATGCTTTGGAAAGACGCATTGTGGCACGATTGCATCCCCCGGGAACCACGCAGTAATTGAGGCAGATGCTGATTCAGGAATGGGCACTCTTACCGCAAGAACCACTGGACAATCTGGTGCTAAGTATGAGAAGACGGTGTGAAGCAACCATTGCAGTAAGGGGAGAGCATATCCATACTAAGAAACATCTGTTTTGTAATTGTTCCTCTTTGACAGATGATCTTGTGCACGAATACTGTGAGTTCAATAAAACCTATTTTTGTTTGATTCCATACTGAATGCATTGCATTCATTTTTGTGTAACTATGCTTTAGTCATCCTTTAAATACAAAATGATGTGTCTCATGTCTGAGTTTAATGTCCCTCAGATGATTTCTCGCGGAGTTATGGCTGAAAAACCACCTGTTGCTCAAGTTTTGAACACCAGTGTCTAATCCTCAGAATAAATTTTGAATTAAGGAAGTTTCTGTAATGACATATGTAGAAGAAAATCAAATAAATTTATATTCTAGTATGTTATTTTTCGATACTAATCATGGTTCCAAAATTTCGCTGCATTCGATAGTAGAACCTACCTGAAAAGATTTGCCTATCATTATCCTATTTATACTTAAACAATAGTCTAAACTGCGTTATTTGTGTTAAAAAAGTCTTCGATTTTTAATATGTACTCAATGTCATTGAAAATCTTCCTTTAAAAATTGTTAATTAAACAAACAATCTCTTCAATAGGGAATTTTCAGTAACTGAATTGCTTTTTAGTTTTACCAACAATCCCGAAAAACATAATTTTTAGTTGAATTCTTCATTGTTATGAAAACTGGTTGTTGAGTAGTGCTGTTTCCTGTTTTTACATACAAGAAACCAAAAACCATACCTTCACAATACTTCCAATAATAATTTCCTTTACACATTAGAAGAACAACTGCAATGGATATTTTTTAACTAATCATGATATATATAACTGAATATTGTAGCAACAAACTTGAAAATTCTGTAAAACATACTTAAAGCAAAAATTATGAATTACTTACATTTCTAAAGATAAAAATACATTATTAAAAAATTTTAATTTTTAGCTGAAAAACTGTAACGACCTATAAATAATAATAAGAGAACATTCCAAAAATTTAAGAATATTAGCATTATTGAATTCCGATCAATTTCAATAATTCTATCAATAATCAAACACTTTAGTGCAACATAAATTAATATTTTAAACACAAATAATATTTTAAACACAACTGCTATTAATGATTCAAAAATATAAAACTATCTATAAATGAAAAGTACTTGAACTACAAAAAAACTATAGATATTTTCATATAATGTGAATATTTTCCTATGTATTTTTCATCATTCTCCAATCTATATTTATTATAAACGGATATACATATTGCACTCAAATATGTTTTACGTCAATATATGTTCAATTAATTATACAAATTATAATCTTTAATTACAGCAATTAGTAACCAGCATATCTCAGAATCTGCCATTGTAAAAATCTTTCATGAGATATATCTTTAAAATCAAAATTTGTAACTAGTTACATAATTAAATTTAAACGATTTAGATTATTGTCGATTTAAATTTAATGCTAAAGAGCATTTTCTAAAGCATACCAAAAGTGTTGGTAACAATTGTATGGCAATATTCTATACTTTTTTGTCTATGTGCTTTCCATGACGATAAATCTATTGTAAATAATGAGATGAGTTCAATAAATCCATATAAAAGTTTTACAAATATTTAATTGACTTACAACAGTTAATCACAATAAATCATATTGTATCTCATGCCTCAGTTGTTTTAAATCCTCTTAAAATTTATTCTTCCTATACATCATCATAATCGCTAAATAAAATTTATTAATTTTAATTAAATTCAGCATCAAATTATAAATAAAATTTATTGATTTTAATTAAATTTATTTTACAGTTCGATGCTGAATTTCAAGAAGCAAAACTGCTTCAGCTTTCAAAAAAATCATTTCGCAGAGAAAAGTTAAAAGTTTAATTCTGGAAAATATACTGATGCTCCAAGCTATTTCATCAGAAATAGGATAGCATTAATAACCTAAATTTCAAATCTTATTTACTTGTCTGAGGAGCACCACTTAATTTTAAAAAGAGGTAACTAAACGTCGTCTCTGCTCCCTTTCTCCAAGTATGTAGGAGAGTCTACCATTTCCGAAATCTTCCCTTCAGACTTTGAATGACTACCAAACCGAACTCTTGGAGATCTTTAAATCCTGAATGAATGGGGACCACATCTGAAAACGGGGACACGAAGTGTGGCACACTCATCTCAGGAGGATGCTACTTATAGAAGCTTGTTTTCGTCCCACCCTACGGGGGAGGATAGCATTTGAAACGATTCATCACTGAATTTGGCACTGCGTTAGCCCTCGCCGACTTAAGTGAGCATGTGGAGAATATCGTTCTTTCCTTTCCCCTTCTAACGAGTTTATTTTGATGCTCGGAAACGTATATATTATGAATATCCCAGATAGCGTACAGACATGTTTTTTCTTTTCCTTTTGTTGGATTTCTTTCTCATCTTGGCAGCTACTGGTCCTATGTTTTTGTTCACTCACATTGTAAACATTCATTTTTTAGTACTTCTTTTTAAGAATAAAGATAGGGTTATGTTTTGTTTCTTAAAAATATTCTTAATTATTTTTTTCAAGTCATTTAAAAATTGTTTTGAGAATAAAGTAATTATAAATTCAGATTATAAATTCTCTGCTAAAAAAATCATTTTTCAGGTATATATCCCATGTTCAGAATAGATAATCATTAAACAGTTTAAATTTTAAATCTACTGGATTATTTATAATAAAATATATGTGTAATAGCTTCACCAATAAACTATATAATAGCTAAAGTATCTTAACTACATAATTGTTAAAGATTTAATTATAGGAAAATGTCCAATATCTAACTTTAAGCGATGACAGAAAAATCCTATTTCAATCAAAAACCATAACTTTCTTTAGTGGTTCAAACTAACTTTTATAAAAGTTCAAATTTTTAAAAATTACCCATCTGCTACCCAAATGGGTAACACATAACTGGTTATACATAGATCTGGCCGTGAATTGTATATTTAAAGAAACTATTTTGCATAATTCCTTTCATTAATTACGAAACATGCCTCTACAATTTCAACATAAATCAAAACATTTTTATTCTTTCAACAATTTTTTATAAGAATGATGGAAAATAAATGCTCTGTGTTTTTAAAACATATCTTCCATTGAATTTTATTGATAGATAGGTTGATATTATAAAATGTATTATAAAGCAATTAGTTAGTACTATGCAATGAATTTTTCTAACACACTTTAATTAGCAAAAAATTATCAAAATATTAAAGCAAATATGCAATAAGAAACTGATTGCTACTCTTTTAAATGAATTAAGTAATCTGTCTTTAAGTTTTATTTGAATACATAAGTAAATATTTTATGTGTATTAGAATATAAATTATCATCTGCTTATGTATTTGATTCCGAAAAATCAATGATAATCATTCCAAAACCCATAGTAATTTCAATGATTGAAGATGATGAACTGGCTTTTTGAGAATTTAATTAAATATATTACGTTTATTAATTGCAGTTATTTCAGCATTAAATTCTCATATGAGAAGCATCATGTTTTCTAATGTCTAAGCGTTGGAAAATAATATGAAATGAACCAATAAATAAATTTTTAGACCTGATTTTAATTGGAGAATTTCAATTAAATTCTGACATTAAAATACATAATAAACATAATTCCAAATTTCACTATATCAACATAATGTCATACAAAAATATCTTGGTGTCACAGAAAGCTTAATATTTGATACTAATATTAAGACTGAAATTATATTTTTCACTAACATTTTTTAATATCCAAACATTCTACTTTTATAAAAACAAATCAAATAGTTTCATATATCGAATATTTTCCTACAATTAAGAGAATAAAAAATAGCTATTGTCATTGTTATTTTAATATGAATGTAACTTGCATACTTTATTAGAAAAAATTCTGAATAGAAAATAAAATTCATTGTTAAAAGCATACATTATTTTATATTTCACCTCATTCTCAATTTCTAAATTATTAAATAAAATTTCATTCTGAAATGTAATATTATTTTATTTATTAATATTATTTTTTATTCATTATTTAATAAATATTATTTACATTATTTATAAAGCAGTAGTTTTTAATATTGTTTTTTAATTTGTTCAGTCGTAAAGTGTTTTCATGTTTCTTAGAAGAAAGCTACAAGCTTCAGTTCCTCTTTTATTTATACTTATTAAGAACTTCCATTAAAACATTTATTTATTCTCACTAAAAATTTTACAAATTGCAGTATATAAGTACTGTCTCATCCTATAACTAAATATTTTAAACTGTGGTATAACAGAGTCGAAAGTTTCAAAACGTAAATTTTTTAATACAAAGTGTAAGGCAAATTTTAATTTTTTCAATTACAGTTAATTAGTTCTGGAAAATCTAAATAAATCTATATTTCGTTAGAATTTCAATTTGCTTTATATATGTGAATACAGCAATATCGTTTGTCGATTTCAGACGTGTCTTTATTAATTTTAATAGATAAATGCATTTAAGACAGACAAGAGTATTTTAAAGTAAAATTTTTATGCACATATTTTTAAAATGGTTAGCTACTTTGAATACATTTAATGTTTAATAGAAATCGGATTCCATGTTAAAAATTGAAAATTTTCTTAGAAATCGTATTCATTGCAACTATTTACATTTAAAGCATGGAATTTTTTATTTAAATTATTCTCTTTATAAAATTACGGAAAAATGGTTGCATACATTTGCAGAACAAAATTATTTAATGTAAAAATACTGCATCACAGCATTTATAAAACTTTCAAATTTTAAAATACAAAAATTACTGGTATTTATAAAATTTACTTTAACAAAAATTATTTCAGTTAAATTTAAAGTTACTAAAAATATATGATAATACATTTTTAATAAATATTTCAATAAATATTATTTGCAGAAAATCGAAAGATAAATTTTGAAAGCAAACAATAGATTTTAAATTTCACCAAGCCTATAGAATAGTTAATACTTTAAATCTTTTAAGGTGTAAAATATTTTCTATGATTACAAACTAAATAAAACAACAGGAGAGGCTTATGAATCTAAATTTTAAAGCAATGAAATCATGTAATTACTTTTAAAGTAATGAAATAACTTAATTAATTCTTTAAAAGTTGCCTAAGATATATTTCATTGTAATTATAAACTGGATTATATGCATTATGCAATTTAGTTATTCACAAAATCTGGCTGAATAAGCAATTTATTCAGTATTCATTCGAATTATTATTTCACATGTGTATCTCTTTGTGCTCAAACAGAGTATAAATTTAAAGAAGTACAAAACAAAACACACAATGTGTTAATTAAATGAATTAATAAAGAGGTATTATGCAAGAGTTTTGTTTCAATTTTTCAGAATTTCATTTTTTTTTATTATTGAAATGATGTCAATATATAAGTGAATATCTTATTAAACTAATTTTCAAATTGATGTATGGAATACTAAATAAATACATTTATGTATAACAATAAAAATATTTATTACTTTATATATTACTTATGAAACTTTACCAAGGATATAATCGTTTAGATATTTTTATTGCATATTAATTATACTTATATTATCGATCAATTATTATTTATAAAACTTTAGGCCATAAAATCCAACCAATCAAACTTTTTATTTATAGAAGTTTCCTTTCTTATTATACTAACTATAACGATAATATGTTTTTGTTCTACTATAATTATAGCTAATTTTGATATATAATTGATATACTAATTTCAATATATAGTTAAATTAGTTATTTATTATCCTTTTATTTTGTAATAAAGTTATCTAATATTATAGACAAATAATTACTTGTTTGAATAAAATACTCATACTCTTTAAATTTTTAGTTTAAATTTTTAAAAATATTGTTATTTAACTTTTTTTATTCATGGAAAACTGACTCTCAATATTAAATATTTTTTTTTTATTTTAAGAACTTTAATTATTCTTTAAATATGAAGAGGTTGATTTAAGAAAACTAAAATCGTATTTCAAATTAAAAATTGCATTTTATCACATCATTTTGCACATTTTTCCTCTAATTTATTATGTAGTTGGAATAGATTTCATCTAATATTACACATATGAATAAAACCCTTAAAATTAAGGTACATATTTTCGGTTCTTATTCATTATTTGTTTAAGATTCTTATTGGTTCTTGACTAATATATTAAGATCTAAAAATGAAATGACCTTAAAAAAACGAGAATACTTTATAATACATATTTATATTAATGCGTTCATTAATGGCTCTGAATGTTTATAACAGTGAATAAAAATTTAAGTTTTGGAACTTTTATTTAATATTTTACTACCATATTCCTGTCACCTTTTTCCTATTTCTCTATTTTTTCTTATACCTATTTTTTATTATAATAAGGATTCTCATTTTTATAGCCCTTGTAAATTTAGCATTTATTAATAACAACTACATCATATTTTAAAAACTTTAAACTAATTCTAATTATATTGTTAATAATAATAATAATAATAATAATTTTCACGTGATATTTTAAACTGATGACATTATAAGCAAGAAATAACTAACCATGGCATTTTGACCATGTTTAAATAATATTATAAGGACTTTTTTAATTGTAGAATATGCTGTTTTTATAATAATCAACACATATAAATATAACAAAAGTTTAATAAAGCAATGCAAAAAGAGTTACATTTTAACAGCAACTGTCAGTAATAATTTTAACTATCATGGCATATTAAA